>JABEVS010000493.1:0-46242 GCA_018290735.1 Coelastrella sp. MACC-549
CCCCGCGCCCCATTTCAGAAGCGGACAACAACAACCCATGCTGGGCGGTTCGACCGCCATTATGCTCACATCGACACCGTAGTTTCCAAGCAGTAGAGAGGTATTGTGCAATACATGGCAACACACATTGTAAGGTGCCAACGGAGCCCCATACATCATCGGACACAAAACGGCACACACGCTGCTTCTCATCTTGAATCAACAAACAAGCCTCCAATTTACTAGCACAACCAGGAAGCTCTTTAATCCTATCGTACATAAGCACTCGTGCATCATGTGAAGCTGTACAGTCAAACAACAAGTGTGACAACGACTCTTCTTCAGTCGAACATGCTGGACAAAGTAAATGACCACGGTCAACACCACGTTGCCCAACATCTATGTCATCTCCGTCAACATTTCTCCTGAACCCAGCAGTTCTGCATTTGACTGGCAGACATGACAAACGAACCCTCATAAACAACTCAACACCATATGTAGGCAACATCATTTGCAAATATGGCCTAGGCGACTTTAATGACAAAGTATTAACAAGAGTAGGGCATACCCAATCTACATATCTTTTCAAGGTGACCATCTCAAGTGTGGACTTTAATGTGAGATCATCCTGCCACACAGACTTTACACAGGACTTGATAACAGATTTGCATTCACTGTATTCAGAGATTGCAGCATAATTCCTATTAGCGCCATACTTAATTAGCAAAGCACCAACATATTTGTGCCAAGGTAACACCACAACCCTGCCATTTTTCCACAGTCACACTGACGCGCCTGCCAGCGTAGCTAGGCAGATCAGGTCGGCACTGACTGTGCAATGACATAATTAGCATATAATGGCAGAAGTCATAGGCTGCAGGTGCAATGGCATGCTGTGTGCACATGCTCAGCATGTGGTAATGTTGCATGCACCACATGTGGTGATGCATTACACTCAGCATGTATGCACAGCATGCCATTGCACCTACAGCATACAACCTTTGAGCTATTTTATGCCAAGTATGTCACTGCACAGGCAGTGCCGACCTAACCTGCCTAGCTACGCAGACAGGCGCGCCAACGTCTCTGAGAGGCCCAGGCAAGGCAGAATCCTGATACAAATCCTCTTGCTGCTCTTACCGGTGCTTGTTGGAGCCCCTGTGGCCGCCATGATAGCAGAGTCAAAGTAGGACGACAATCACTTTGGTAATTTCGACATGGGGGACATGTCTGGATGTACATCCGCAGATGATATAAGCAACACCAATGCAGCGCAACGGTGCCTTGTGTGGAAGCTTTGAAGCAAAGTCACTTTGCTTCTACGGTGGAACGCTATAGCTATAAATATGCCCTTTTTGCAGTTATACATGGCGTTAAGGATTTGCAGTTTGCTAAAGCAGGTCATGTCAACAGTCTGCCATTGAACTGTCGAGGTGATGTGCAGGTGTTCTGGCCCTGCCTTCTGGAGCTGCGTGCACACATCCTAGAAGCATATAGCGCCTGACCATTATCAATATATTGCACACCTGTGTTGGAGCGAGGCACGGAAGATTGCTACCTTCTCACGTAGCTATCTATAGATGCAATGTCCTCGCGCCGACAACTACGCGCCGACAACTACGCGCTGTCGAGACTTGTGATTTGGCAAAATATTTTTGTATAGATAATGTCGAGTGTATCAGCGCAGTCCCGCTTCACATAGTCTTTACAGGGTCCGATAGAACCCGCCTGCCTGACATGCACTGCATTGTGGCATGTTGAAGCGAATGTTTGCGCATCTGCCGGACATTCACTCTTGCAGACAGCAGCTTGGCGCAGACACCAGCTTCTGTCCTGCTGACGTCACAAGCAAACACCAGGAGCAGTGCGAGAGCAGCACCGTCAACTGTTTGGCACTCCTGCTAGCTGGGGCATGCGCCGATGCCTTCATGATGCACCTGGCAATTCGTCAAGGCTGGCCTGTGATTTGGAGATTTCTGGAAAACAATGTCTATCTGCCCTGCCAGATGGCTCTGGACATTTGGGGAAGGCTGGCAATTTGTGCGGGCCTTGACCATACACTGCGCACAATGCTGTCAGTGGGTTGAGATGGTGACATAGCGTTCGAAGGTTGTTTGAGATTTGATTTATGTTGTTTGCTGTTTGCCGCTGCAACTAGTGCTTTGGCTTGACCAGTCAAGGTTTGTGCAGCTGATGATGTCAATATCATACAACACTGTATGCTTTGCATTGGGCATGCACAATTTCCGCTGGAGACATGGAGGGGTCATGCATGTCTCAGGCCGTTGATTGTTTGCTGCTATACTGCGGGATGATGTGGCTTGACCTGTCAAGTCATGCATGTGATGTTGTCCAGTTAGCAGATGCTGCTGATCTGGTGGCTTGAACCGTCAAGTCGTGCATGCGATGGTGTGTGCTGTTGATGCTCTGGTTTGACCCGTCAAGTCATGCGTGCGATGGTGTATGCTGTTGGTTCTCTGGCTTGACCCACCAAATCATGCATATGATGATATTGGCTGTTTGCTGGTGACTGAGCACTGGTGAAATGGCTTGACCCGTCAAGTCATGGTTGTGGTGTGATGCAGCTGTTGCTGGTGTTGTGGCTTGCCCCGTCAAGTCATCAAGGGATATGGTGTGCTTTACATGAGACATGCATGAGGTACAATAATAATTGATACCATCAGCCATAGCAATTACTGCCAATGGCCTCGCGCACGATGTTTTGCAGGCGGACTGTCAGTTATTACCATCCTCTTTTACAAGCATGAGGTATGATGGGTCATGCCGCATGATGAGGCATGAGCATGAGGGGGTCATGCATGTACATGCGGTGCAATGACATGTCTCATGCGGTGCATTGGGAGTTGATGGCTGTAACACTCGGCAACTCGCTCGGCAAGTGCCCGTGGAACGGGCTAGTCTGCGAGAATGGACCGCATCCCATGAGTCATCCGTTGGCTCGCTGGCTTGTGCTGGGATTCAGGGGGTTCATCCCACCGACTTTGTACCTTTTCAAAAGGTACCTTTTGTAACAACATTTCTTGTGCAAGATCATGACTGTCCTAGTCTTCTTTAGAAACGGCACAGAATGATCATACTTTTTACAAGGGTCATGCACGAGTCATGATTTTTGTATGAAAGTACTAAGTTATATACAACAGAGCATTTTCTCCTACCCATGGTGGAGAGAATAGAAACTACTGTATTACAGTTCTGCTTGCAGTAGCCAACAATAGTCAAAGCTGTTCAACGTGAAATCAACTTGACATACGCTGACACCATACAACAGCTGACGATCAGGTGGCACATGACTGTGCCCTAAACATGGCCCAGTGGGCGGGCATAATCTCAGCCAGATAAGAAGTAACACCCTGTCCTCACACAGCAATGACAACATGATGCTTGAGAGAATGCACAGCCTGAGAGGCCCCTTTCGGAGAAGCAAAGTCCTGAGAACCTCCACAGTGTGCACCCCTTTCAAGCATAACTTCATCCTCATGGTCATGACCAAGCAACACTCACTGACCCATTGTGATTTGCAGCAGAACGTGTGTCTCAATTGTAGCATATCCATGGCGAACCTCAGAAACAAGGTGAAAAGGCTGCCACATCGTGCCGGGCGGTTATGTTGTTAGGCCAGAAGCACCTGTACCTGGGTTTCAGCAATGCTGCTAGGACATGGTTGTGTCAACTAAAACACTTTTCCACTGGCGCAAGATACTAGGTATAATGCCACAAGGCTTCTAAAAAGACAGCAAAGTTGCAGCAGGCTAACATGAGTGAATGAGCACCATGTGTGGAGGGTGCCAACATGATAATAAGCAAATTGCGGTAGGGTAGGTAGCCAAAGGTGCAAGGCAAATGCACTTGGGGGGGACACACACTGCGCTGCTGCGTTATTCGCCTTTCATCAGCCAGGTACAGGCTCTGAAAAGCCCCCAAACGTTCTCTTAACAAACTCCATAGAGCAATGTCCGTCCGTTAGCCAATGTGCAAGCTGCTCAATCCAAAACTAGCAGCTGCAAATGGTTGGCACAGGTGTCAGCATGAGATACAGCCTTTGCCAGCAACCCATTCAGCAGCTCACACAACAATATAAAAGATATCAAAGCATATGTTTTAGTAACAACTGCTGCATGCATGCAGGGCACTTGAGGTGCCAGAATGGCATGCAACAAATGAAGCAGTGCCGGATACTGGACAGTTCGCGAACCTCCAATGTCTGCACAATCCTGCCGCCCATCTGAAACGCACACCAAGTCAAAGTCTTGCAGGCTGCAAGACCGCATCAGTTCTGCAGAGATAGAACAGTCCTGCATAGAGCGGCCTTCGCTCAGTACACCTGCCTTCAGCAACCTAGGCAGCCATCCTCCACTGCAGGAACCGCAAATTACAGCTGGTGCCTGCAGCATTTGCTGCCAGGACTGTGAAAGAATCCTGACAGCACTGTTATTGCCTGCAAACTTGGAAACCTTGAGAACCAACACAACCTGGAGGCCAACAGCACTGCAAGACTGAACACGACCTCACAACCTGAAGGCCAACAGCACTGCAAGACTGAGCGCCAGCGCTACTAGCAATATCTCTCAAACTGTTGAGGGTGGCATGACGCAGGAGAAGCATGTCATGTGAAACAGCAGTTGCTGGCCAAAGTCCTGCATGTGTTTCTTTGTATGCGCAAACTGCTGACCATTTGTTGCACATAAGGATTGAGCACCTAAGCAATCATAGGGTGAGAGCTGTACGTGCTGGCTCAGACAGTAACGTCCTCACCATTAAAAGCGGTCCAACACAATCACACACAGTCTGTTCACAACTTTGGATGCTCTCATGTGTGAAGAAGCCCAAAGTTGCACAGTTGGGCTTCTTTACACATGAGAGCATCCAAAGTTGCACACTATTATGGACCTGTCTCTAACATGTGCTATGCAAGTGCCTTTTGTGCTTTTTACGGGACATTTGCTGCTACATCACAGACAACCAGAGATGACACACCACTGCGAACCCATCGCTCACACAAAACATGCCTATGCCAAGTCGCACATACAGCTGCATGCAGCATGGATGCAAGTAACTGTACTTGTGAAACACCTTAGTTTGTGACTTGCACCTCATGGGAGTATCACAAAGTTGTGATCATCCACCGGGTCGGGCCATCCTGCAACATGAGAATTGAGAGGCCCAGGTCTGATCAAATGTGACCCGTGCATCACCTCAAAAGTTGACTAGTGTGCTGTAGCATTCATCCTTGAACTCTCAGTGACACGCTGTAACTTCGTCCAGCCTGGCATGTTATAACAAATTTTGACCTGAGCTGCAAGCAGCTGATCAGACACATGCACCAATGTGGTTGCACACGCACCATGGACATGTGGGAAACACCTGACCATGTTTCTTGTTGTTTGATGTTTGCCGCTTCCATCAACTGTACTGCGATCAATATCATGGACGTGCAAACCATGAGGCAGCAGAAGAGCAGGGAGTCTGTTTGCCACCCTTGCCACTCCAACAACAGCAGCAACGCATGATTGCTCTGTTGTAGACAGAGAACTCAAAGCTGGTCCACGCCTAACTCAGCGGTGAGTGCGGTATGCACGGTGCAGGTATGCATACAGTGGTTAGCAGTGCACATACTACATCCATTGCAATGCACCTTGCCCACGGCCCTCTGTGAGCACAACCTCTACTATTCAGCAACATGAGTACAAGGGCGACCACCTTTCAATGATGTCCTCAATTGATGCTAGATACCACTTGCTGTGTTTGGCCAGCTATCATCCCCTCTTCATCCACAAGACGACAGATGAACTCAACAGTTTGCACAAGAATGCAGATGTCTAGTAGGAGTTTCACCCACAACCAACCTCTGCAGCAAAGCACCCTGCAACAAAACAGTGCATGTGGCGCACTGAGCGCAATTGAGAAGGCAAGCAGGACCTACAATCAAAATGAAGTGCTGCATTTACTTACAGCTTGCTGGTGTTAGTTGTTTAAGAAGTTGGACTGGACAATGCATGGCAAGCATCTGCAAGCCCATCAAAGCAACAAAATGGCAGCAAGAACTACCTGCAGGGTTGCACAATGCAGGGTTGCACAATGCAGGGTTGCATAATGCAGTGCCTGCTGATTCAGCAACACCAAGTCCTCTGTCATAATACGGGTGCCATGCTGAGCTACTGTTGCCACAGGCTGTGACACAGACAGCCGGCAGTTAAAGCCGCAAAGCACTGACAGGAAGTGTGCTTGCATGATTTCACAAAACACTGCAGCACTGCTTTTAAATCTCAGAAACCATCAGTGCTGCTCAGACAGTGCCTCCAAGTTGTGCCACAGTAATGAACTCCTCAATAGTAACAAATTCTGACTGTCACAGTGCAGTATAGCAGCAGAAGGGCTGCCAAAGTCGCTGGAAAGAGACTTCCGGCTTCAGTATGCAATGGACCTCAAGTCCAGGTCATGATGTCCAGCTAACAGCCACCACCAGCTGCCGAACCAGCCTTGCAAAAGGCAATAACAAGTTATTCCTGAAATATGACAAGAAGATCCGTGACTCATGCAGATAAATGTGCATGCTCCTATGTCTCTTGTCCCAGTAACAGAAAGCACCAAAGTGGACCCCAGCAAAACCACGCCCTGAGATCATGCAAGAACACTGGTATCGTCAGAGCCAAATCAAGCACTAATGTGCAAAGCAGACTATGCGTGATTACCTTTGTTTGAAGAACATATGCAATCACACAGCTATCACCGTCGAGAGGGGCTATCCCCTGCCAGATTGATTGGATTCTACCAAACAATGATGCATCGTTCCATAGCATCTAAACATCATGGTCACCGCATACAACACTGCAATATGCTTCATCTGCAGCAATGCGGTGCCAAGACAGCAACAGTAACAAGGACTCACAGCCTCTGCATCAACAGGCAAGGCATGGGGCACCCACAAATGCTCTCATTAATCTCTTCAACCAAGTCCTTCAGCCTCTCCAACAAGTCATACATATAACCAAACAGCTGAACTATGTAGATGCCAGTCCAACCCCGAGAGAGTAGTGGTGTACAACACATGCAGAACATCACACCAAGCGCATATAAGTGAGATAAGGGCACCAGCAGTACCACAGTACGTCCCCGCTGAGCAATCAGACCACAAGTACTGCACCACAATGAGCACACAGCAGTTCAACATCCGGGTCCTTCAGTCAGTGCTAGCACTAGCCACATAAATGCACAAGTGTCATTGCCTTCCCGCCTGCCGCAGTGTAAGCCACCATCTAGCAGAGAAAGTGATCACAAAACCAGCACAGCAGTGCTCAGAGCTGTAGGCCCTGAGGCCACTGCATGTGAGCATGGGTTTGATGCACCTCACAGCAACTGAAAGTTACGAATCGCCCTTGAAACCCTATAGGTGCCATGAGGATGGTTGGATTGCAGATTCCGAATCGGCGTCCGCACCAGCATGCACATGCAGCAGTGCCACCCGTGCAGCTGGATATAACACACTAAGGCCTTCTGGGTAGAGTACAACATCACAGAGACAGGCCTGCAAATGATGTTTCTACCAGCTGATGATAATACAGGGTCCCCTTTGTCCACAGTGCAGCTCAGACAAGCTGAGGCCATGCAAGAATGCAACAGATGCTGCTGACGGCAATAGCTGATGTGTAGCGGCAGCTCCAAACCTCAATACGCATGGCTCATGCTGTGCTGCTGGAAAAGTAGCAAGCTGTGTGTAAGCACAGGTACGTGCCAGCCTTTGCCCAGAGACAAGCTGCGCATCGTACCTTGAACCTCCTCAATCAGCAGACGCAGTGCATGGCAAAGTCGCTGCTACAACAGTTCTCAAGTCCAAATATCGTCCACAACCCGCCTCCACTGACGCATGTCAAGGGCTCAGGAGATCATAGACCTGGCCACCTCTAGCTTCCCTACTGACACAGACTTCATCAACACACTCTCACGAGCGCCAATGAGAAACCAGCCACGACGCATCACACCATGCATCACCTTATTACCCCGTCCCGTCCTGCTGGGAGTCAATTGAGGGCCATCAGCTGAGTAGAGGCGCGCCCCACAGCAACCAGAGCATGCGTCAACACTTATGGCGCAACCACCTCTACCGTCTTGCCAATGCTCTGCAGCACCTCATCCAGCGTCAAGAAAGCTCCCAGTCCTGATAAAACTTCCTTATATTGCAAGTCCTGATGAGCCTGAACCTCCAGACTTGGCACTGAGCGCCTGCAGCCTCAGTTCCTCGCTCTGCACTTGAAGCTGCTCGCGGAGAGCCAGCAGCTGCACCTGCTGCTGTTGTTGCTGCTTGAGCTCTTCCAGCAACTGCTGCTGCTGGTGCCCGTTGAGGTCACCTTCCTGCTTTGTTGGCTGCTGCTGCTGTTGCTGCTGTGAGTGTTGCCGGTGGGGGAACACGAGGGCTGGCTGTCCGTTGGGGGCCATCGCGCGAGCATCCTCGTAGAGCACGCACACCATGGCATGAACCTGCAACAACATAAAAGACTTTGGGTCCAGCATCATGGCCAAACATAGAAGACTTTGGGTCCAGCATCATGGCCAAAGATAGAAGACTTTGGGTCCAGCATCATGGCCACAGGATGATAAAATGAAATGGGATCAAGTCCAAAGTGTCAAGCCTGTTCAGTTGAAAACGACGTCTAGGAAAGGACAGCATAGGTTTGCCGCCAACCTCTCAGCTAGTGCTTGAGAGATGATCAAGAGATGATCGACAGCCTCGAGCCCTCAAGCACCCCACAGCAACTTACATCCGGGAAGAATGGGTGACTGTAGACAGCTGACTTGGCAAACTGTATACTGTTGAGGCTCCTGCCCCACACGAAGCAGTTGAGCATGATCCGCAGCACATGCTCGCGCTTCAAATTGCTTGCCAGGGCATCCAGAACCTGAACGAATGTAGAAGAGCACAACAGAGACAACAACAACGGTTAGCACAGCTCAACCGATTATTCCCAAGGCCCTACACTGTCCAGATGCAGCAGCTGGCCTGGGGAAACTAGCTAGCTGCAGAGTGACACGCACCAAACAACTTGCAGGAAATATGCTGAAAGATGTGGAATAAATAGTTGAAGCCCCAGGTCAGCTCAAACTGCAGCAGTCTGTCAACACGCAGACATCCTTGTTCATGACATTCTCATAGTTCAAGCTATGATTCCAGAACGCTGAAAGGGCTGATAGTTTTGGAACTTAGAGGATAAAACAGCGCACCTGCAGCTGGTTGATGCCTCCATCAACACCCCTCAATCTCTTCTGGCACTCTGAGAGTCCCTCATCAGCTTGCTTCAATTGCTGCTGCAGCATGCGGCGCTGCTCCAACAGTTTTGACAGACTGCTGAAGTACAGCTCAGCACAAGCAAGAATGACAGTGACCTACAGCAGCAGCAGGCAGGCAGGCAGGCAGGCAGGCAGGCCCACCAGGGCATTTTTCTCACGACAGTGTGCAGACCATCAAGTACACCTGGAACAGGCAGTCCTTAGCCAGATGCAAAAAGGTATCCCAGAGCACTCTGCTATTCAGGCCTGATAGATGCAAAACAGTCGGCAGATACTAAGGTGATACTTTTCAGGTATTTGTTGTGGTGCTCAGCACAAGGTGTTTCTGCTCAATACCAATTCATACCTTTATTACTTGATTTTACATTCTATTTCCTCTCTATTGTATTATCTTTGCCTTATCTCATTCTATGTTGATAGATTTTATCGTTATTGTTATAATCAAATTGATCCTGCATACCTGGTGTTTGCTGAGTCCTAGTCGAGACACCACTTGTCGCCAATGGTCATCAGTGTATGGAGCTGCCAGACCAGTGTCCAGGTGGCGACCATACAGGTGGTAGAGCACACCTGGAAACAAGGACAAACAGAAACAGCAAGCAGCAGGAGATGTCCAATTTGTTGCAGCTAGGATGTGGCATGCAGTTAGAGCAAAGGGGGACAAGGGGCAGTGCTGTCCTGGGAAATCAGTTGGAGCTGTTGCACAGGACCCGGCTGGCAATGCAGGACGTATCAATACTGCTAGTGAAAACTGTGCTTGGAGATGGTGGGCGAGGTGCACAGCAAGTCAACATCACCCACAAGTTTGCTGCATACAAGCAACATGACAGGTGTCAATGCTTGTGAACAATGACCTAAATGATACCAGCACCTACCTGGGTTGAGTAGCGCCACAAACTTTGTCATGTAGCAGTACTTGTTGACCAGGGCGATGATCCTGTTTTCAGTTACTGTGCACCGCTGACCGCTCCGGCAGTCTGAAGGCTTCTGGACTGAAAAGCCAGACCTATCAGGCTGTGGCTGACAGTCTAAGGGTTTTGGTTGACAGCAGGCGCCTTTGTTTCCCTCAGAATAGCCTGCGGAGCGATTCTGCTGTTGCTGCGGCTGGTCCGCTGCACGCTGCTCTGCTGCTGCTTTGCAGTTCTCCTCTGAATGCTCAGGGTCGTCCTCGTCACGGCCACTGCACCACCTGCAGGAGAGAGCACAGGGTACAGGGCAGTAGTCTCGAGAAGCAACCCCTGATGGAAGATACAGTTGACTGGGAGATATAGATCACAAAACAGGTCAGCAGCGACAGCAAACCAGCCACCGCACCCAGTTGCCATTTGGTGTACAGAAGCTAGCAACTTATGACTTTTTTGTCGCCACACCAAACTGAAGAAGGCTGGAGAAGTGTTTACCAGCAACGGTCGTTAAGAAGAAGGGGGCAGACAGCACGTCTCCCTGACCAGGTGCATGCCACCATTAACAGCAGCAGCGGCAGAGTGGCTCCTACCTGCAACTCTTGCCCACTGCATCAAGCGCGCTGGTGCAGGTGCTGTCGTCGTCAACAACGATCTTGCCAGTTTTTGCAAGCTTGCGCAGCTTCTCCTGCTGCTCCTCCTGCTCTGCATTCAGCAGCTCCCCCGTGACATCATGCAGGAACTGCTTCCAATGCCGAATGATCTCCTCTGCGCTCAGGTGCTTCAGGCAGTTGATTGTCTTCTTTTGCTGCGCAGGGCTGCACATCTGTGGGGCATCACAGACCTTCAGAGAATCTGTGCAGGAGCCGCCAGCATCAGGCGCCAAAGGCACCGCCGTGGGAGCCTGTGGATTGGAGATTGCTGCGGTGCAGACGGAACTTGTGTGCGAAAAGACGACTGCACCTCCTTGCGTTGCTGTCTCCCCGTCTGTAGTGGCTGGCTCCACTTCGGAGTCACTCACGGTCCCGCGCACACCTGCAGGATCATAGCACAACTTGTTGTCAGCCAGAAGAACTGCAGCACCACATCTGCTCATTGTCAGCGAGTAGCATCACAGCAGAACCACAGCACAACTTGTTGTCAGCCAGAGAAATCACAGCACCACAACTGCTCATTGTCAGCGAGTAGCATCACAGCAGAACCACAGCACAACTTGTTGTCAGCCAGAAAAATTGCAGCACAAGGTCAACTCGATGTCAGCTAGAAGAAGAAGATGGTGAATCAATGCATAACGTCAACTCAACATTTTCCAAATTGCTTGTGTCTGTCCATCATCCCTTGAACATCAAAATCATGCAGCCGACTCCATGCAAAAAAGGCCGCCATGCCACCAACTTCCTGCACAGCTTGCTAGCCTCGTGCTTTTGCAGTCTCTGCTCAAACGCTGTTTGCAATTTTTGTTCCAAGATACATTCCCACATACACCCAATCCCACCTGATGACAGACAGTTGCCAGACAAGCCGGAGTGAGAGGCCCCTGGGGACCCTGAGTCGCCTGATGGGTGCAGCTGAGCAAGAACATCAGCAGCTCGTGCCTCAGCAGAATCAAACACAGGAGGACCATGCTCTTCAATCACCCGGATCTGCACAACCAGCACCGACACAGTGCCACATTGTTTGTGGCAGATTGTAATACAATACTTGGGCGGTTGGCAATATGCAGTACTGATTTGAACACCGTAAAGCAGTTGACACGCACTTGCAAGTGATCACCATGAGAGGACAAGATACAATGGCAGAGCAACCAGGATGTACTGCCCTACACACAAACGGCACAACCCAGTGAGTGCTTTGATACAGGCGCAGTGGCTGTCCTGCACAGCAAGGGTCCCAGCATCATCACTCACATGATACTCCCTGCCCTTGACTGTTGCCTCCAGTACAGCAGACCGAAGTTTCAGCATCTCATTTTCAGCAGACAGCGCCTGCAACTGTGCCAGTTTCTCAGTGACTTCTGCCTCCAGGGTGCTGATTGTCTCCTTCTGGCGCTCCCTGCAACACGACGTTTGGCATGTCATGGCACATTTGCGGTGTTGGTGGCTTGATTGCAGTAGGATGGCGCATTTGCAGTATTATTTGCGGTGTTGGTGGCTTGATTGCAGTAGGATGGCGCATTTGCAGTATTGATAAATCAGCATTGAAAGACTAGTTGACAACACCAGATGCAGGACAGTGGCTTGATTGCAGTAGGATGACACCTGTGCAATCAGATGGCTTCTTTGCAGGATAACAGCATATATGCAGTACGATGGCAGATATGCCAATAATACAGTAAAACTGTGATATACTGTCAGACTATATGTACTTGCTCAATTATACCAATCATAAACATTATGCATATGACTGTCAGACTTCATGACGGCTGCATGCACCTGCTGACTACACCAGCCTCATGCCTTAGATGAGAGGTGCAGCAGAGAGACGAAAAATGTCTGCCCCAACTATCGGTAGTGCAACACAAGGGCACCAACAAACGCAGTGTGCAGGGAATAGCTGCGTGAATAGGGAGTCCAGCAATGCAGCATTGCATGCAGCGAGCCGGCGATGAGCAGAGTACGATTGTACTTCCATCATTTTCAAGCCTGCTGAGCTCTGAAATGGCGCTGAGGCAGGAGTCCCAGGTCCCGATGCTTCACACACCAAGATGAGATCCTGCTCTCCACATACCAAGATGAAAACACACACAAACAAGCGACAGCAACACACCTGAAGCGCCGTGAGGGGCCCTTGGGTTTCTCCAAACCAGCTGCCGCTGCTGCCCCCGTTATTTTGCTGCGGCCCTTGCGCCCGTTGCCCGCAGCTGTGCCGTTTGTTGCTGCTGCTATTGCTGCTTGCAAACCGCCTGAGCCAGAACCAGAGCCGGAACCAGATCCATGGAAAGACAAACCCCCTAAGGGACTTGAGAAGGAGCCGCTGCCAGAGTTCACTCCTGCTGATGGCACAGCAATGGGATGTAGCTGGCCGTGAGGCACCAGTGTCTGATCAGATGTCTGCAAACCTGCTGGGGTGTTGGGAAAGCTTGATGGCACCAAGAAGGGACTTGTAGTAATTGGTCCGTCCATACCCAGCTGCTGCTGCGGGATGTACAGAGGCTGTGGAGCGATGAATGAGCCATTGGGTGCACCGAAGAGAGCTGGCTGTGGCATGCTGCTTGGCAGAAGGTAGCCATTTTGCTGCTGTTGCGCCAGCATCAGAGGCTGCTGCTGCTGCTGCAAGCTGCCAGGGGGTAGGTACATAAACTGACCCTGGGGCTGTTGCAGAGAATTCAAAAACTGCTGCGTTTGCTGCTGCATCAGGAGCTGCTGCTGCATGGGAGGTTGTTGTTGATACATCTGCTGCTGGAAGGGCTGCTGATATGCCGGCATCGAAGGATTGCTCTCTGTTGCAGCTGCTGCAGGCTGCATTACTTGCTGCTGAAACGCCTGCTGCTCAAGCGGCCATTGCGTCTGCTGGTTCATTACATTGTTCGGCGCGACGTGCTGCAGCTGGAACAGCTCGTAAACGCCAGGCGTAGCCTGCTGATGGCTATCATGGGAGCCGGTGCTGGGGCTGGCCAGTCCACCCTTGGCGCCCATCAACGGCGCATCTACGTGTGCATTTGGCATTGTATTATCTTGTGAGCTTTCCTGGGCATGCGGAGACCCAAAGATGTCCAACTCCAGCATCTCCTGCAGGTTCAGGTGCGGGTCGCTGCCAGCATCAACCTCAGCTAATAGCTCCTGTGGATCAAAGTTCAAGGGAAAGGCTGGTATATCTAGGGCTGATAAGTCTAAGTCCGTGGAGAAGCCACGCTCAGCAAGCCCATCGGGGCCTGCTGCAAACTGAATCATGGTGTGTGGTCAACAGGAGTAGGTTTTATCTTGATACAATACAGACAATAATTGCCATGGACGGTGCCGCGTTACACAGCAAAAATCAGCAGCTGACGGTACTTTGCAGGATGCAGGAGGATACGTGCGCGAGACTTGTCACTGGCGCAAATACACTACTCGGCAAAGGTTGGCAAGTGACCTTCGCATGTGATCATCATGGTTGCAGGTCACTGGAAGGGTATAAAGGATTACGACTGCCATGCTAACCTGCACAGGGCAGCTCACGAGTCAAGGTTTCGACCCTGTTTTCATACAATTCATACGATATCAAGTTTTCAAGTCATTCCGTTGACTACGTGGGTTCTTAGTTGTGGCCGCAGCATTTTCGTTTCCTTGCAGGTGACTGTGCTGCTGGGACTCTGCAACGGTTGACCTGCAAGTGGAAGCGGCCACAATACATGCCTATAGCTTTATTGACACAACGTTCAGCACGCTGATGCAGCGTGGCGGTGCGAACGGTGGTGATTACGAGATCAGTTAGAGGGTTCGGAATCAACGGCAGCTTGCGACCAACCTACACGCATTTGCCTGGTTCGTCGCACTTATGACACGATGTTAATGATGCGGAAGCTACGTGTATTGAATGCGGTTGCTGGAGCTACTGGCAGTCTCTTCTGCATTACCTACTTCGGTTTCGCATTGGATCGTCCCCTGTGGGATTGATGCAGCTCAAAAAGCCGCGCATTGCGGTCACCATGGTGCAGATGCCTTCATTCGTACTTCCGTCTTTCTTACAGGCTGGCCAACAACTTTGCACACTGGTCGTACCATGCCTTGCTATCCTCCAGCATCTACCTCCATGCCGTTGACACCATCTTCTGCTGCTTCCTGCTTCACTGCTGCATCTACTGCATCATCAGCTGCAGCGTCATCGTCTGCTGCTGCACCACCATCCGAAGCTGCAGGCGTATGACCTCCAGCAGCAGCAGCAGCATTCCCATCCTGCTCATCACCTACTGCCGTCTTTGCCTGTGAGGCTGTCGCAGCTGCACCTGTAGATCCTGATTTACCAGCTTGTTGCTCTGCCTTGGTAGCTGCTGCTGCTTTGGCTGCAGCTGCTTTTCCCGCTTTTTCACGCTCTATCTGTGCTTTCAAGGCAGGGGTTAGCTTGTCTGCAAGAACATCCGTCACTGCTGCTTCAACCTTCTGGGCATTCTCTCCATCCCAATCGGTCAACCTGCACAGCAGCAACAGCAGCAGCAGCCAGCGTCATATCAATGCAAGCTGTGCACTGGCAGGTGTCTGCATGGGGCCAATTGTGCCTGTCATTTATAATCACCTGACTGAAGGTTTGAAGGCGTAGAGTTGCACGCATCATGACAAGTTGTCACAGTCTACATTACTATATCTCTGGCAGCTTGTGGCCGGTGGCGACTCCAGGCAATTTGAGCTACTCCAACAGTGCATTGACCGCAACTGAGCATCCTATTAGAAGACTGTGAAGCAGTATTTTTTGCGACTGTATGTGTGCAGCTTCCTTGCTTCATAATGCACACCAAAGCACATGCTCTGCACCACCAGAAGCTGCAGTCTTCCGCATGGTAGCAGCACTGCAAGCTACTCCATCTGCTGACCACCTGATGTTCTGCATCCAATGCAGCATGCTTGACACTGCAGGCACCAGCACAAACATGGATTGCATATGCTGCTACTGCAGCAGCGGGAGCAGTGGCCCTCCCCGGCCTGGCTCACCCGTGTGCTGCAATCCGCCCAACCCTCCAGCGATACACTGAATCATCTGCCACACGCCTGTAGGCAGGTTCAATGCCGGCATCGGGATCCATCTCACGCAATGCCTGCAGTTTGCAGCACATCAGATCAGGTGCACGCCCGGCAGCACATCATTGATCTCATCATGTTGGGCATCAGACGGTCAGTGCAAGCTGCTTGTGTTAGGTGAATGCAGCCAGTGAACTCAGCAATCATAGAAACGCCTGCTGCTCTGATTCAAGACAATTCACAATTGGCAGTAGTCCCGTAAAAACTCCACAAGTCGACTCCCTTACACTCTTTCACCAGCGTCAGCAACCTAGGCAGAGCCAGCTGTCTAATCTTACACAGAGACAGCCGCAGCAGAGCTGCACTGTCCAGGTGTCCCTCTTTTGCCAGTATTGTTGATTTCCGACCAGCGACATGCTCACAACAGTCAGAGGCTACTATACAGCAGATACCAGTTGGGCTCTATACATAGCATACCTGTGCAGCGACTGCATCTGCAGTTGGGTAGAGTTGCTCTGTGACCTTCATGCCCAACAGCAGTGGCTGATCATGCAGCACTCTATCAGCTATCCGTGCCTGAGCCCAGAATGTCAGACCGCTGTTGTTGCCGAGAAGCTTCAGCTGCAAGACAGAAGTGCACACAGTGCATGCAATGGTGCTCAGAGGCATGTGCATCTTGCACTGCAGGGTGCGGCCCTGCGCTGTAATTTGGTAGATATTTCCAGCAATGCTGCTGCAGTCATGACAGTACATATGAAAACATACGATCTGAAGGGCATATCAGCTGCAGTCTACATATGCCAAGCAAAGGCCAGGAGACCTTGTGTGCTGCTGTCTGCTGCACGTTGTCAGCCTGCTGAATGATACTGGACAGTTCCCCGCTGCTGTTGCTGTCTTCCCTGCTATGTTGGACGTTCAGGCATATGCTGAAAGCATTTGTATGCTGCACAAACTTACATATTGAGCACGCTTGCCTCCTCCATGCTCCACTGGCTCCCCCAAGTTGTCATACTGCCGTCCACTCTGATCGTCTGCCTGCTTCATTTGCAACCCCTCTGCGCCAGGTGAAAGTCACAGAGTCATAATGAAGCAGTTGTCAATTAACACTGTCAATCAACCTTGTCAATCCAACATTGTCTGCCAGAGCTGCTGGAGAGCACAACAATGACAACAAATGCATACTCCCCTGGTTTGCTGCTAAGCTACGTGGCAGTGGACTAGCATGAAGGCCAGCTGGCTCTCAATGCACTGCCAAGCTGGAAGCTATGCCAACAGAGCACTCAATGAACATGCTGCAGCATAAGTTGTCAGGACAGATTTGGGCAGTGAACATAATGCATATTCGTTGAATTTTGATTCATTGCACCATGCATTGCTGAAAAGAAACACATGAGTGCTCCTGAGGAAGACTGCTGTAAGCCTTCTCAGCAATGCATGGTGCAATCTGAGAAAGACACGATATACGGTACGTGCCAGGTCAATTCATGAAAGTATCAACATATGACATCTCCTCTCTCTGAAACTACAAGGTACTACAAGAGGCATTGTGAGCTGCTTAAGACTACTTACCGTCATGTGCCCGCTTGCGCGCCTGTCTTCTGTGCTCTGCTGCTGCATTTGCTTTGGCTACTGCAGCTGAGAGCGAGGCAATGGGCGGCTTATTCCACTCGATGCAGGTCTGCGGCTGCGGCAGTACAGCAGCTTTCTTGCTGCCAGGCGCTGGTGCTGCTGCTGCTGGTGCTGCTGCTGGTGCCTCTTGCTCTTTCCCAGGCACCACTGCAGAATGCACCACAGTTGACATGAGGCACAGTGTGTCAGCAACTTGTTGACATCTTGATCAGGCTTTGGCTATCAGTCATCAACAACAAGCCATGACGGCATTGGGCAGCTTGAACTGTGTGCGGTACTCTGAAGCCGCAGAACATGCCCTCTGCCAATGACACCTTTGCTGTGGTTTGAAAGCCGAAGGCTCTTTCAAATGCGCACTACTTCCAACAGCAAAAGACAGGTTTGGCAACAGCACCCGTCACCTCAAGCAGGTGCACCTTGACATCATGCACACTCACCAAAGGCCCCGCCTCCCTTTTTCCAGGACACCCAAGTCGTCTCCCGCTCCAGAACCTCCCTGATGGCCCGACAGAACTCCTTGCCGCTCCGGGGAGTCAGCTCCAGCACCTTGTAGACCTCCTTCTCAAGTGCTAGTGCCTCCATGCGCTGCTTGGGTTTGAGAGTGTCTGCAGGGACTTTGCCAGGGATCAGCAGTGTCCGCAGCATGACCAACACCTGAAGGGAAACAGACAGCCGGAATCCAGCATCTGATGATGAAAAAAGACATGCGAAAGTAGTGCAGCATACACCAAGAGTATGCTCATGAACCAAGCTGCTTAGTTGCAATTTTGACCCGAGCCAGACACTGGTATAGCAGCTGCAGCCTCGCCTGACGCTACCCTAGTAGGCTGGGTGGCTGGTGATATGATCATGCGCGCCACCTGGGCAGTTGTGGTCTCTCTGCTGTGCTAGCTTGTGCCTCTGCAAGCCATTTGAGGCGCTACTGCAGGACAGGTGAGGCTCACCTGCACCAGGAAGTCCCTCCTGAAGGCAGAGTCCGTCAGCTGCAGCCCAAACAGCTTATAACTGCTGAGGTAGCATTGCGTCCGTGCCCCCTCATCCCTGGACTCCTTCTGTAACTGTGCATCCGCCACCACTGCTCTTGCAGCTGTGACGGATGCCGGGGTCCGGGCAAGATTCTCTAGCACCACAGACAACTCCTTCTTGAATGCTGCCCAGTTGTCCAGTGAATTTAATGCAGATAAGGGGTTTTGAAGGATGTTTTGCAAGCTCCAGAAGTGCTTGTACAGCAGGATGTCAACTGGTTTGCCTGTGCTATCTACTGCGTCATCAGGTACTGGCTCGGGGGTTGGGGGATCGGGGGGAGCTAGAGCGCCCTGCAGAAACTCACAACAGCAATGGTCTCCAGGTGTAACAGCACTCCAGACGTTTTAACAGCTGATGTGTGGGCTGCCACCACATCCGCTCCTTAAGAGTGAATGTATCTGAATCTTGAACAGAAGTTGAGTGTTCCAGTGACCCAGGCAAGACTGCAGTGCGAGTGATGTATCCAAACAGTGGTTAGAAGACTGGTTGTGGCTGGCTAAAGCCTTCTGCAGGTCCAACCAGAACAACACAAACACTGCTCAAGCAGCCTGGGTAACATTCAAAGTCCTGCAGCTGCAACAGCTGGCAGCTGCCAATGACTCAGCACAGCCAAACATAACGCAGCATCCACTGATGCGATAAAAAGACCCTGAGACTTGTTCCCTCCTGACCGCTGTCTGACCGGTGTCTGGCTGGTGCAAGGTCTGCTGGAAGAGCATTTGAGCACTGGCAACCCTAAACCCTAAATAGCTCACCGTGATTCCAAGCCCTGATCTATCAAAGAGCGGAGTGATGCTGGCTATCAACATCAGCAGCCGCGCCTTGCTGATAACTTCATGCTTCCCTAGTCGCTTCAGGATGCCATTGCACACTCGTGTAAACTGCACAGTAGCATAAAGGTGCAGAGGCAGAAAAGATACATAAAGGTGCAGAGGCAAGAAAAATAACATGGAGGTGCAGAGACTGTGATCTGCAAGCGTTTGGTGCTATTTTGGTGAAAGTAATGACATGTGAACTGCAGCCAACGTGGCCATTTGCATACTTTGCCCTTGCCACAATGGCTGGCACCAGTGACCTGATGCATCTGCTGCAGACTGCAAGGTGTTGTGCCTGAAGGGCGCCATCTGTCAAAGATGGGCTGGGTCTGCGTACCGAGTTGACCCCAAAAGGAGCATCTGCAATTTGTGGTGATGCCAGCACTGCTATGTTGTTCTCCAGCCATGTGATAATGTCCATGCAGTGCTCCACAGTGCACACCTCCTGGAGGTCATCTAGAATCGACAGAAATGATGCTGCACACAGAAACACAACAACTGTTCAGCAGCGGGATGCTGTAGCATGTGCTGATACTGGTGGTACGGTGCTGCTCACATCACAAATGGAGCTCTTACAGCAGGCTCAACATGCGCACAAGCCTGAGCATTGTAGCTCTTTGTTGAACTGGGCAACTTGCATCTACTGCACAGGCGCTGGTGCGGGATGCCTGTGTGAGTTGGTTGTACTGCTGAATGGCCAGTATGTCAAGGCGTACTTTGTGATCCCTTGAGACATGATGGCAACAACAGCACACCTGCTTCCAGGAGGTCCTGGCTGTTACACCACAGAGCAGCAGATAGCAGCCGCTGCAGGACAGGCTCTGCTGCTTTGCCAGCTTTGTACTGCAAAGGGAATTGGCCTTTGTGCATTGCTTCTTGCGCGAAGTCCAGCGTAAGTCGCTTGAAAACAGAGAGTATGGCTGCTTTTGTGGCTGGATCAGTTGCTCTCCCAAGCTGCATATGAGCCGAAGTTGCATTTGGTTTGACAGCGGCTTTGGTCACCAGAAGCTGGCGCCATGGATATGGATTGCTGATCACATGTAGCATATGCTGAAAGTGCGTACCTGGTCTATTGCAGCTGCTGATGGCACCAGCTCTCTGAACACCAGTGCAGCTGCATCCGTAATGGGCTCTGCTGATGTTGTCAGGTGTTTTATCGCGTCCTGTAGGTCATCGTACCACCTGTGTCAGCAATAATAGTAGGCTACATTTGTCTTTGTTTGCCAGCAGACGCATCCTCACCAGCACGCGAGTTTGAAGCTCCATGCTGCTTCGCAGCTACTGATCAACAGACACTGCCCGATCTGCAGCTGCAGATCCTGTCAAACCATCAGGCCATGCGCGTGTGCATATCATGACATGTAAAACGTTAGGTAGCTTGAAGAGCACGAGGACAGCATAGATACCCAACTCTTGGCAAGAGTGCAGCACACTGTGGGCACTCCGGAACAGGCCGCAATTGGGTTGCAACCAGATGACGTAGTGCCATGAATCGGAAACACTGTTTTGCTCCCATGGCATGTTGCAGTGAGTCCAATTTGAAGCGTCGACTGCTAGTTATGAAATGGTCGCACCCAGAGTCTGCGTTTTCCGAGTACATGTGGCTTTTCATCATGGAAACATCATTGTTGTAGTGTGTCCTTTGTTCCTGGGGAATGACACTGCATCGCACAAGCCTGCTCTGCAGCGGCAGGTTTGGCCACTGTTTAGTACATAATGAAATCGTGTTCAAGGTTACTGCGGACGTGTGATCGCCTTTGGGGGCTGTACCACCAGCATCGCTGGTACAGAGATCTTCTTGCAAAGACTTGTGATGGTTGATGCTACAAGGCCCAGAGCTGATGAGTGATGACGGACTCAAACGAAAGCGTGCTGTTGGAACGCAGCAGGAGGCGCCTGCTGCTAAGAAGCCGGCATTAGACACACCCAACGTGTTCAACAAAGCAATTTCAGAAGAGACTCGTTCTATCGTCAGGGGCCTATTTGTCAACTACCAAGCCTGCCTGCCCGGTGATGGAAAATCACCCACTCCCGCAGCGTTCAAGGCCGTAGTTCAAGCAGCACAAGGTGATGCTTGTCGAGTTCTGACACTACTAGCGGGTGTATTCACCGACTTCGCACTTGTTCACTGATACATGATCTACAAATCAATCTTTGCAGGGGATGTGGCAGGCAGGAGGCTTGCTGCACGCCTTATTTCAAGATTCATCTCCCAGTTCCCAGATCAGGTTGATGTAGCTGCCGTGGCCCTAACCAGCCTTCACTGCCGTCAGAGCGCGTCAGACGATGCAGAAGTGAAGCATTTGGAGGACCTGACGCGGCAAGATGCTCTTAATGGTCTACCAGCCATCCTGCAGTGTGCTCCATGCAACAACAGCGCCGGCGAACGTGCAGTGAAGCATGTCCTGCAGTATCTATTCAGGTTTGTGCTCTCTAGCACCTCTCTGGCTGCTTGAGTTCTCTTCCAGGGCACCTCCTTGCAGCTCAGCTGCTGTTGTCTGCATTCGTGTCAGTAGTCAGCATCTACAAGTGCAGCTGCACAACCAGCTACTGGAGAGCCACATGCACCAACTGGCAGCAAACCGGTGTCGTGTGGTGGTATGATGCTTCAGCAGGTAAGTATGTGATCTTTTTTATAAAGTACCACAGTCAGAAATACATACAAACCTGAATTGGACTTGCTGCTTGCTGCTGTGCTCACTTTGCTGTCATGCCAGGCTTTTTCCTCAAGCAGCAGCAGCCACTGATGAGCCCAGCGAGCCTGAAGAAGAAGGTGAAGTCACCAATGGCAATGGCGCAGTCGCTAACGTCCACTTCTTGAAGAAGCTGCTGCGGCAGGCTTTGCAACTGCACCCAACCTTCACACTTGGGTACTGCTTCAGCTGCTTGGCTGCTGCCAGCTCAAACTACAGCAGCAACAGCACATCAGCAGATCCCAGCTTGCAGCATGGAGTGCGTTTGTGGCTCAAGGACCACCTGCTGCAGGAGAGCACGCCCTCTCGAGAAACCACTCCACTAGGAGACGGCTTGTCAAGTGCAACAGCAGCTGATGGCAGCAATGGCACTTTCAAGTCGGCTGGGAAGGGGTGCTGCTTCAAGGCTGTATTGGACAAATCACAGGAGCTGCAGGCCTGGATTATGCAGCAAGCAAGGGGCAGAGCAACAGGTGGGTCAGCACAGCTCGATTAAGTCAGTTACAGTCGCCAGTAGGTGCCTGTCGCTGCCCTGAAGTATCATGTCTCTGGCAATGATCAGCTTGCATCTCGGGCCTCAGGGCGCACCTGGTCTGAAAGTATCCTGTGCTTATCTTCCGCAAGCAGCATAGGCTACGCTGTGTTTTCTTCCACCACACTACAGAGCACATGCAATCACCCTGGTGCAATAGGTTGTATCAGAAGCATACTTCAAATTGCAGCAGGCTGTTTATACATGAATTGCGTCATGTGTGTTTGTGTGTCCCCGTCTGCTGCTGCAGCTCCATCTGAAGTTCGCATGGTGCTTGAGACAGCACTTCAGCTGCTGCCCCCACATGCCCAGCTAGCAGCGGCAAAACCCAAGATAGACACGCCTGCAGCAGCAAGCCGGCATCAGCAGCAACAGCGCTTGGCATCTTCAGGCAGCTTACCCAGCCTGAGGCATCAGGCACAGCCGGCCAATGGCATGGGGTTCATCAATGGCATGGAACCTCTGAACAGGTGTGTCTGGCCATCAAACGCAATGGTCCTATGTGCCCTCATACAGCATGTCAGTGCTTCCTGTGCAAGGCAGCATTTGCTGCGTCATCTGCTGTAGTGAGGTCTTATGTTATCCTGCTTAGGTACAGCAGGTCTGCGGCAACGCATATCGTGTAAAGCCAGTGGTGGTGCTGGCAAAGCAGTTTGTTGTGACTCCAGCCCCCTTTTCTTACTTAAGAAACAGTCTTTGGTGTAGGTGTTATTGCCACCTCAGCAGGGTGTGCCAGTGGCAGCAACGGTGTGTTGCTCACTGTCGTGTCTGCCTGGTGTATGTGTGCACACAGGGCCTTGTCTATGCCTAGCAGCGTTGACAGGCAGAACAGCAGAAATCATGCGCGTGTATCAGGAACAGCAGGTAGGTGACTGTTTCAGCTGACCATAAACGCTCTCCAGTGGTTGATCTTTAGCTTGTGACTGTGTTGGTGGCTGTGCACATTGTACTGCTGTTCGGTTCGTTCTGCAGCTGCTGTGGTATTCAACACAACAGCCTGCCCCTATCATGCATTTGTTTAGAAACCTGTCTGGACGTTTTGACTTTTGCGGTTTACTCCTGCTTTCTGCTTGTAGATGGCCCCCATCAGCAGCAGCAGCAGCACCTAAGAAAGCAGCCAGCACACACACTCAGGTCCCCACCCGGCTTCCCCCAGCCTCCAGGGCCCATCTGCCGAGTGGAAGCCTGCTTGCTAGCATTCAACCTGCCAAGGGACGTCAGCAAGCACAGCGTGCAAGCGGCTCTGAGTGCTGAAGAGGTCTGGATCATGGAGCAGCAGCAGGGAGGCAGCGGAGGCGCCAGCGCCTGCTGCACCTTCAAAAACGTTGTGTGAGCATTACAGACAGCAGTAGCTCAGCTAGTAGTAGGCAGCGCAAGCGGCATATTGCCAACATTGTTGACAAGTGCAGGTTCCAGCAGCACTCACTGCCCACAGTTAGAAACACTTCAGGGCCTGCATGGTGCCACTAGACAGCATTTGTTGAAATCCCAAACCTCAACTGCATCATGATCTGCAATCAAGAAATAAAGGATTGATTTCCTAGCTTAATCGTTTCTGTGCCTCTGCACCCTTCGCCATGTTCTGCTCACAGTGACGCAGCTAAAGCATACCTCAAGCACAATGGAGCAGTCCGTTTTGGTCCCGGCACCACTCCCCTACTCCTGCTGTTTGCCGACAGCCTGCCAGCCAGCAGCAGTAAGAGAGCAGCAGCAGCAGCGGAGCCCTCAGGCTTTGTGTGGGCAACAACAGATGCAGTGGGGGATGCTGAGAGCATCACAGAAGACCTGAGGACAGCGGGGTTGAAGCTGGAGCATGTGCATAGGTAAGGGCGGGCCCGCAGCTGCAGAATGGAAGGACTCCTTTCTGTAAATTGGCGATGTTATAAGTTGTCATGCCAACTCTTTTCGAAAAAGGATTATGGAGCAATAGATCAACTGCGATCTGAGGTTGATCGATTCCCTTGCAGCAGCAGTGCCTGCTTCAGGAACGTGGATCTCTGCCCCGAAGTAATGAGTGTGCTGTGACAAGTGAATGTTGATGCAGGTTGTGGTGCATTGTGGCAGGGATGCGTTGCACGCTGATTAGTCTGAACAGAGATGATGTAGGAGCTGCATGCATAGCCTAACAGCATGCCTGGATTCTTGGCTGTCAAGCCCAGTGAGGGTTTGCATGTCGACACAGCATTTTAAAATTGTCTTCTTTGGCTGAAACACCGTCTTTGAGCTTTGCATTGTGTGATAGAAGAGAGCGCAGTGCTCTGCTGGGCAGCCTTGCTGAAGAAAAATTTTAATTACCAACTCAAGCAGTCAGTTGTTGAGAATCCTGCAGTCACAGTTCCTGACACTTTTATCATTATCAGATTATCAATGCCTGATGCATTCTGGTCTGCTGGTTGCAGGGTAAACAATGCTGCTGAGCCTGGTACGCTGCTGCAGACCTCCTCTGGGCAGCATGCGGCTGGTGTTGTCAGATATCTTCTCAAAAAGCACCCTCAGCCACATCACAAAGCAGCAGCAGCAGCAGATGCAGCAGACGAGCAGGAGTCACTGCCTCCACTGCCTCCAGAACCACCGCCTGCAGCAGCTGCAGGTGAATGGGGTCCAGCAGGTCGGCAGCAGCCCTCCTTGCAGCCTGGACAGCAGCAGCAAGGGATGCCACCATTGCCGCCAGGACCTCCTCCCCCTTGGAGTCAGCAGCAGCAGCATCTGGAGCGGGTGCCATCAGTCGGGTCACTGGGTAGACCTGCATCACCAGCGATCCCTCCAGGATCACTACATCAGCAGCAGCAGCAGCAGCAGCAACCGGGTCATGTAGATGCTGCTGGCGCCAATCTTCGACATAGGTCGCCTGGGAATACCTGGGGTAGCAGCCCTAGTGAGTGGCAGCAGACGCTGCTTGGCAGTGGCAGGGAGCAACATCAGAGCAGGTGGGCACCTGTAGCTTCTGCTCAGCTGCCTCCTGGTCATCACCTTCACCAGCAGCAGCAGCAGCAGCAGCCTATCTGGCATGGCAGGGCGGGCCCGGTGCCGTCTAAGATTCCAGTTCCTGCACCACCACCCGGAGCACCTCCGCTACCTCCCGGGCAATCGGCCTTGGGGCTGGGTGCATCACCAGGGGCAGCAGGCAGCAGCAGCTGGCACAGTGTTTCCCCAGGACACACCCCCCAGCACGGCCCAGGTCTGATACCTCCACCAGCTGTGCCACCCGGACAACCTCCACTGCAGCAGAACCTGGGACGGGGGCCACCCCTGCATCAGCTGCCACATCCACAGCAACAGCGGCATGGTCTGCCACTGCCTGCTGGAGGGCCCACAGGGCCCAAGCCGCCGTCAAACCCTCCTTGGGGTCTAGGAGCAGCGGCAGGGCCAGGGTACTCGGCTGGTCCACCACCTGGTCGTGTGCTGTGGCAGGGGTCAATAGTGAAGCAGTCGGTGAGGATGTGTGGCGTGGTTTGCATGGTAAGCAGTGGCGCTGGGCCTCATTCTATCAGTGGCTATGCCGCAGAACCGCAGCACTGGCCGGAGCAGCTGCATGTCAACTACCGAATCTGCATACCAGATGCAGTGGAGCAGTACATGCAGGCGGCTCCAGAGCAGAGGGCTGTGCGGTTGCTGTTGCCTCAGATTCCTGACGCAGACACTCAGCAGTTGCAGCAGTTCATCAATTACCTGAACGGCAAGGATAGGGCTGGCATGGTGAAGTTGCCGCCAATAAGGGAGCAGGGTTTAGGGCCCAGGTCAGTGTATCTGATAGTGCCTAAACCCCAAGTGTGTCAGCAGCTGCAGGTGTTGTGGAATGAGCGGGATGTCATGCTTTTAGCAGTGGTGGTGCCACAGCATGGCAGCAGCTCTGGGGCTGCTGTTGGTGGCATGTCAGGGCACAGGCAGCATAGGAGCTGAATAAGGTATTGTGTAGCAAAAGCAGCTGCAGCTTGGTGCCAACTTTGCACCACAGCACTGCTGGGCGGGCAGTTGCTGCTTGTGCTAGGCCACTTGCATTGATCATAGTGCATGCAACTGTCTCGGTTGCATTAGCATAGGAGCATGGATGTGTCAGAAGCTTGCAACAGCAGATTGTGATACTGCCCTGAGAGTAGCTAAGAAACAAGGCTGCTTCATGCATGTGCATGCCACTCCTACAGCACTACTAGGGCTGTAGTGGCATATGTGTGGTGCTGCAGGCTCAAAACATCGTGGAGTCTTGTGGTGCAGGCATTGCCTTGCAGCAACAGCAGTAGCAGTCTGTTGTATCTTAGGTTGCTGTGCGGCAGCAGCTGATACCCTCTGGCGATACTATCTGCTGATCATGGTTGGTAGCTCTCTAAGCCTTGAGGCTTTCTTTGGTATAATGTGGATGTAAGTGTAGCATAGCATGTGCAAACAAGGATACAATGCAGCAGGCTAGGGTGTGCTGGGGAGAGCACAATTGCTTGCGTCTCTGGAGGTCTTTTGTGCCGTCGGTACCTACCGGTAGTTTTGCTACGCCCAGGCTGGCAGCTGTCATTGAGTAGCTGCCGACCTGGCTGTTCTGTTAACACTCTCTAACACGTCTTACAAGGCTTGTGCAGCCTTGTGGGAGTGTGCATCTGTCTTGTGCCTTGCGCAGTTGCTGCTTAATTGAAACAGTGGTGCAAGAGCTTTCGATTCTCATGCATGCACAGCATCACTGCATGTGGTGTCATGATCATGGCATTGACTCTGACGTGTATGGAACATATTTATTTGCTGCTTTCGGCAAATGTGTCGTTGATTCAACAGGTCACGTGTAAGGCATCCATGCTCTGAATTCATTTGAAAGTCCAACCTATGGTAAGGTACGACCAGGGTTCAATTGCAGCACTGCTCCGTTGCTGCACTGATGAGAAGTGAGCAGTTAACAAACCCATGATACAGCCTTGCGAGAAGCCCTGACTCGCTCCTGGCAGCGGCTATACTGCGTGCAAATGTGTATGTTGCTTTGTGTTTATCTGCTTGAATCTTTATGAACGGCTCCTGTCTCGCTCACGTGGCCACCCCATCTGATCCATGGGCTTGGATCCAGCCTGGAGCAAGGACTGGTATGTGTTGACTGCAACAGCATCAACCAGAAAATAATGCAGGTACAATAACTATACTCAGATGGATCGTACTGAAACATACCAAGACGTGGCTCACTCTAACAACTGCGGCGATCAGTACTGACTGGTGTCACACGTTACTCAGGCTGCAAGGGCTCAGCTGTTATTGCCTGCAGTGGAAGTAAACATATTATCTAGTTCTTATGGCAGCAGTCCGAAGCTCTCTTGATGTCGCTTGTCGAGCCTTGATGCGGTTGCAAAACTACGTTGCAGTTTTCTCCTGACGCTATCCTTATGAGCTGTTTGAAGGCCGCCGTACACTTTGAAACATACGGTGCTTGTAATGTACAGCATGCAACACGACAGTTCGTGAACGTGACAAAAGTTCAAGGCCACCATAAACAAAAGCTAGCAACGCGACATCCCACGATCTGCCGCGTATCCAAGGGTGAAGCCAGCACCAGCCCTTCAACACCTCGGCAGCAACACTCCAGCAATGCTCCGGGTTACAAGCGACAGGGGGATAGCAGCTCCAACACAGCAGACTTCTTAGAGCCCTTTTCCAAAGTAGATCCCGCCGTTAGAAGCGACATCACTGGTAGCCCCTCTGACAGCAACGACAGTGGATCTAGTCTTTCACATGATGGCAGCAACCAGGACGTATCCACCGACAAGTGGGGCGACACGCTGGCGGTCAACCACACACTCAGCAGTTTGTACCTTCGCAAGGTCAAGGTATGCACTTGACAGCCATGCAGTGCTCCCAGCAGACCACAATCGCACTTGGGTGTGAAGCATACACTATCCTACCTCCCTTGACAAACTCAGGGTAGCCAGAGTATACTCTTTATACAACTATCTTGCAATCACTTCAAAAGCAATACCACCTGCTGGATTTCATCCTTCGCTGTATGGCAGGCCTTGGAACAGTTTACACTGTGCTCTATGTCACAATCTGATCTAGGTAGACAAGGTAGCAGATAGACGATTGCAGAACTATTGTCAGGCATTGCAGTCCTGCTACCTCATATACCTGTGCTGCATGGCGGGCTGTGCAGGTGCAGCCTTTCCAGCAGTTAGACTTGGCAGAAAGACGTCGCAAACGAGAGCTACAAGAGATTTGTGAAGCAGCCGCCAAGAAAGGAGTCAAAGCAGAGGTGAAGGAAGCCTTTGCACTGACTTCTGGGAATGTTTGCCAAGAGTGATGCTGTGGATTAAGCACACGACAGGACAGAGTCTTTGTGTATGTGTGGCTGAGAGGTCATAGGCAACTTCTGGCATATTTGCCCCTCTGACTGTGCCATGTGGTGCTCAGCAGCCTGGACTTCAGGACACTATAAATGCCTGCGTTGAGGAATCACCAGCTAGGTACTTCTCAAGCTTGTTACAGCAGTTTTCCATGTACAGCATCAGGGTGCCGTCTGGGATCCTGAAACAAGAGTCTTAAAGTGTTTCAGCACTGTGGTAACTCACGCACTTTCCTCTTTTTTCTAGGTCATCACCTCAAACCTGGAGAAACTGCAGGGGCTGGTCCCTGGCCTGTCTCCAAATCTAGACCAAATGAAGGCGTCTGACTGGGTAAGGGCCACAAGCATCAAGCTCAGATTGATTGATTTATTAGATGAATGCTAATGTAATAGCATCTTTCTTCTCTTTCACACTAGATGAAGGCGTCTGACTGGGTAAGGACCACCAGCATCAAGCTCAAATCAGTAGCATCTGGCTTCTCTTTCAGACCAGCGTACTTCTGCCTCGCTGAATGCCAGTATTCTGCTGACAACCAGGCAATGCTGCAACATATTCTGGTTTGCGTTTTGCAAGTGCACCACCAGCACCACCAGATGTCATGCGGGCATTAGCGCTCTCACTGGCAGTTGCAGGACCATGACCTTGAGCCTGTTCTGAGACAGGTGGATCGGCTGACTTGTACTTGCCAGGTATGTCACTCAACTCAACAACTCTAGCACTCACTGTATTGCTGCTGCTTGATGCCACAGGCCGCTGTGCTGAAGAATGTTGATGGCGTTGTATCAATTGTGATCACTCTCAAGACCTTCTACCCCAAAGTTGATTTGGGGAAACTGTTACAGCGGACTCCCAAGATCTTTCTGAAGCCTCTGGAGCAGATACAAGCAGATGCTCAGCAGGTAGGCCGTCTTTGCTGGTTTAGTAGCACTGCTGGTCATATGCATTCCAAGTTATACTTCGCTACTTGCTTCACAAATGGCTTTGGCGGTTCATCCATGCCACTTGCCATAAATTAATCAGAAGTCTCCTTTGCTCCATTGCATTTGTGACAATGTCTCAAGCACAAGTGAGGTGGATGGATCAATGACCGCTTCCAAGACCTGTTGATGTTGACGCCATGGCATTGTATGAATTGCAGGTTAAGGCCATCCTAGCGAGGGTGGAAGATGTCGACTCCATCATAGAAGCTGTACCTTACCTCATGGACCCACAGCAGCTGCAACAATCCCTTGGCAACCTTGCTCGCTGGTTCCCTAACCAAGACCCTTACGATGTGCTGCAGAAGAACCCAACCATGCTTGTCAACATTGAGGAGGCTGACCTTGAAGCGGACCCCCTTTATGGTGAGATAACGACCGCTGGCTGATGACCTCCTACATATTATGCTGAAGGGTTGGGGCTTTCTGCTGGAGTGTTTTGGTAATTGGCATTTTTGAATGAGGTTTTGTGAGTAGCTGAAAGGAAGTGGGTTGCTGTGAGATATGCTGCTGGGCAGCTGTTGTGCATCGGATGGGTGTAGAGCTGTGGTGTCCTTGGATACGTGGTTCTTGTTGTGGTGCCCTGTTCAGTGTGCCACTGTTTGCTGCTCAGGTCATGATGAATTTGGTGGTGATGGCACCTGAGTTGATGAGGCGCCTCTGTGCAAAGAGCAGCTTCCTGGTGGTACATGTTGCATACCAGTGGTATAATGAATGGTTAAATCGATTTAGGATAATGAGCTGGTAGAGGACATGATGTGGTTGTAGTAGGCAACGTAAAAATCGAGGCCATAGTCTTTGGCATGCCATCATGAAGATTAGACACTTCACAGCACAGGTGCACCAGTTGTGGCTCAGTGGACACCTGCTGTCAGACTTGCAATACACTTGCACCTTGTTGAAATCACTTTTTCTCTTTACTTCTACTCCTCATTCTTCAGGTATGCCCACAATAGACCCCAGCTGTGAGTGGCCTCTCCAACCCTAAACCTCACCCTGGGCTTGTGGGGTCCACTTTTATATCTGCAAGCTGTGCTAGAGCATCACTGGAGGTGTCACTCTGCTCTTGAAGGTGTGTAAATCTAGACACCTCTATGGTGTGGCCAAAATTGACAGAAACCCTGGAAATATGTTACCTGCACCACAAGCCTTGTAGTTTTCTGGCAGTTGTTGGATTATCAATCCATCCACTAGCTGCCTGTCGTCTGCATCAGATCTTTTGGTTGAAATGTTATTTAATGAATAGGCTATGCTTCTGTTGTGTGGGTCTTTTGGAGTGCGACGGGTGGCTGGGTTTGTGGATCCAGGGACACACGTGCATGGGTGGCTGGAGGTTTGCTGGCAGCAGTATCCGTCCACAACTGACAAGCTGTGGACAGATGCTGTTTGCCGTGTTGGGATGAGTCACTGGCGATGCAACTGACACCATAGCACAAGCACTTGCATAGCATCTCCATATTTTGTATGGTTCTGTTTCTGGTGCAAGAGATATTGCCGCAAACGGCTGCCTGCCTTTTTCATGGGTGCATATACTCACTGTAGGCTTGTGAACACTGTATGCATGCACAAGCAGCCTGTGGTGACACTGGCTGATGGGGTTCTGTGTTCAACTGCTGCAGGGCAGGATGTTGGTGTGCTAGATTAACACTAGCCTGCAGATCATGGTGCTGCAGTAGGCCTGGTGACACTCGCAGACGCATGGGGCCTGCTAGTCCTCTTAGACCGATGACAGCAGGCATAAACTGGGTGCTGCCTCTTCTTGCCGCCACCACTTCTGTAGGCCGGTCATTCTGGTGATGCCTGACGACAAGCGCTGATGCTGATGATAGAAGATCACTAACCCAACACAGCACAAGGCACAGTTGAGCATCGGGGCACTGCCAAAGTTGGGTCAGTTCTTGCGAATAATCATGAATGGTGGATTGTGAATAAGCATGTGGTGGATTTTCACGCTGGGTGTGTTGTGATTCCCTACAGCAGCATCTCTGGCAGCCATGAGGACTTGCTGTTGTCATCATCCCTTGGCGGCCCCCTGTCATGCCAGCTCATTTACAAGCTTATCTCTTATGTTGCATGAGGCCCAAGCCCTTTCACTGTTGTACTTTGAGATGTGCCATGTGGCAGTTGTTATCCCGCATGTCTTGGCTTATATGTACGTATACTACATGCATTTTTGTCAATAACAAAAATACCTGGCAGTGCGAGTTGTCCAATTGCAAGGACATTGAAATTCTGCATGGCAGACACCAATGTCCATGTCATGGACAACTATACCTAGATATGCAGGTCACCAAATACAGGTTGGCAATATACTATATTGTGGCATGAACAACAGTGTTCGTTTGTGACCGACACAAAATTTTGTGACAGTGAAGTAGCTGGCCTCTGCAATTGAATCTTCCAGGCGTGTTGTCAACACGCTTCAAGGGGTTTCCAGTGGTTTACTCTTGTCGTAAAAGAGGATGGTAATAATTGATTAGACAATCCGCCTGCGAAACATCGGGCGCGAGGCTGATGGCAGTAAATGCTATGGCTAATGGGACTTTAAATGACTTCAACCTGCCTCACAATGCGCTGCTTCGTTGCAGAATGGATTCACAATAGATGCTGTCCTGCCTGATGACAGCCTAAGCACTTAACTGCTACCACCAGTATCTGCACCTGCAGCTACAACAATCTGAAGAACACACCTTATGCATTGGTCAAGCTGAAATTGCAGCCTTCCCAAATATGGCGTGCCCAGACACATTCCAGCAGCAGTGATAGAGACTCAACTGTCTTTTGAGAGGGTGACTTGGGGCCGATCTTGTGACAGATAAAAGGAGCACAGCACCTTTGGTAGGCTTCATAGGCATCATTAGTGTCGCCACAGTACTCAAAGCCATTGCCATCCGCCTTCACACACCATTCAAGCTCCAATTGGTCCCTGCAGGGACTGTGAGCCTGGCATAGGGCGGCTGAGACTTTGCTGGAATTTTTGAAAAAATGAAAAGATGGCATCAGCAGCTGTGCGGATTATTCAACTACTGGTCAACAGTTAAAAAGACTGTCACAATTGGCATTGGCAACCCACGAGACAATCCGATAATCAGCGGCTGCCAGGCAGCTACCAGCTTAGCTACAAGCTTGTAGGTCAGCTGCCAGCTGGTAACGTCACCATCTAGTACAGCTTTATACGAATGGTTATCGGCCTTCTGCAAATGGGGCAGGCTTGCAGTCTGTTGCTGCAGGTCTCACACGCTTGATGTCCACAGCCAAACACCAGCTCTTTAGCTCTTGCCCAGCAGACAGGACAGCACCTTTCATGTTCAGCTTCGCAGCGTACCTGCAAACGATGGAGGGGAGGCATGATCATTTTAATTTAACGCACAGAACTTCCTTTGGAAGGAAGGTTGCCCTTTCCGGCTGCAAGGCCCTTGGGAGAAGTACTTCACTGCAGCATGGGCAGCAGCATACTATGTAGTACCACATGCACTCCATGACACAGCAAAATCCTCCATGAGTTAGTCTGTTGGCTCCTATGGGGTTCCCCTTTGGGGAGAGAATGTATGGTATGGTATGGTATGGTATGGTATGGTATGGTATGGTATGGTATGGTATGGTATGGTATGGTATGGTATGGTATGGTATGTATATATAGCAAAAGTGATTGCACATGTAAAGATGGTCTTCACATGAGTCACTGAGCCAGCTACTGCACACAATACCTTATCAGATTGAGTCAACATGTGCAGCACAGTCCCAAGGCGCTGCTTATATCGAGCATATGAGCTGCATCAAAGCAGCTCTGTGCTGGTCGCCAGTGAGTCACCTTTGCCTCTCTGATCCTGGCCAGCCCTTGTTCCACCTGACCAGCCAGCTCAGCCAGTTGCACCGCTGACAAGGACGCCAGCTCAGCAACGCCCCCAGATCTCAGTGCCAGCTGGCGTTTGATCACCGCCAGCTCAGCACGTGCAGCATCCAGATCTGCTGATAGCGCTGCTGACCTGGCGGCATGTGCCTGCTCAACTTCAGCAAAGACCATTCGTGTGTGCTGCTCCTGCATCTCGAACAGGTTCAGCAACTCCTGCTCCTGCTGCTCCTGAAATACAATTGCAGTACCACAGGGCACCAGAGCTGAGTATTGTCACTGTGCTGGCTGAGGTGATGAAGAATATTTATGCATATGATGAGCTAATGCACAGCTAGCTGCGCAGCCTGAGATGAACAGCAGCACAAGAGCTAGATATACAATATTGCAATTGGTGCCTGACTGCAGCATATGATGTGTCTGTGCTATGAACGGTCCATGATTGGTCCATGCTCAACATATTGTGGATGCTCAATAGCTGTGTTTCTGCAGATCACTCAACAGCTCATCTTCATGCAGCAATTGGAGCACTTGCTGAGGGCCTCACCTGCTGCTGTTCCAGTTGCTGCTGTGCAGACTCTAGCTGTTGCTGCAGCAGCACATTCTGTTGTTGTAAAGGCACCAAACAGCAGGTGCAGCTGCAAGGGCAAGTTGTGGATGCTTGGATTGCATCAGTTGACTCAGCTCGCTGCTGCTCAGCCTGCTTCTGCTCTGGTAGTTGCTGTTGCTGCTGCTGGTGCTGTGGCTGCCATGCAGCCGATGAAAGTAGTCGGTCCAGCATAATAGTCGCCCTGCCGCTGTTGGTGGTATTGCTGGTGATTGGAGCAGTTGCTGCTGGCTTGGGGATTTCAGGATGCACAACGCTTGGTGTGGTGTGCTCATGATGTTGGTCATGATTTGACAGCTGCTGCTGCTCTGGGTGTGCTGCTTGACTTCCCACAACACTGCCAATTAACTGTTCCTCCTCTACTCTTTCTGCTCCTTCTGTTTCTTCTCCTTCTGCTGCTGATTGGGCGCTCCTGATGCCTGCACGACCAGCTGGGTCTGATGCTAGTCTCCCTGCCGCCCAAGTCACCCAACAAGAGTGTAGAACCGCCAGCAGTAACTGCTCAGCCCCAGCAGTAAAATTTCTCTGACGGGCATGTTGCAAACGTGACAGCCTTATCCTCACAGCATGCAGTTCTTGGTGCAGCAGCTGCAGCTGTTGATCTTGGTCAGCTGCTGAAGACTGCAGGGGTTCCTTCAGCTCAGCATCAGCACTACTGCAGTTGAACAGAGTACCTGCATTACGCAGGGTATTGCTGCCTGTCTCATTTGGTGTACTACACACTCCTGCCTGGAACAGCTTATCTTGCCTCTGATGCATTGACCGATGGGACGTCTGCACAGAAGGCCTTTGTGAGGTCAAAGGTTGCACTGTTGCTGCTGCTGCTGCTGCTGCTGCTGTTGGCTCCTGCTCTATTGCATTGCCACTGGCAATCCCAGTAGGAACTGGACCAATCAATGGGTTCAAATCCAGCTCATTACAGAGCAAATCCACTGCTGAGTCTGCAGCATCTACAGCTGCATCAGCCTGATAGGCTGTTGCTGTAGCAGTATCCGGAGAGCAGCACAGTGCCAACTCCAGTCGGGATTCCAACTCCTGAAAGCACGATGTAGATATGCATCCCACAAACTTGAGGACCAGCCAACCATCACTACCGACGCACCCATCAAATATAGTACTCTTCTAATAACACATAGACACAAGTTCTGTGGGCAGCCTATCTGGCCTATGACAGGGCAGTGTCATGATCCTGGTGGTATTTGTTAGTAAGCAAAGCTGTGTACAGAACTATTGCGTCTAGCTCTGCAACAGATGACAAGCTGTCACACAACAAGTTGACTCACAAGATCAAGCTCGGATTAAGCTCTGTTTAAGCTATGATCAAGCTATGCAGCAATATGCCCTTGTTATTTAGGTATACTGACCTTTTCTTGAGGCCTGAGGCCACTGATAAGCTCCTGCATCACAGCTGGCTTGCAGCCAACGCCACAGCCGCCGCTACTCCTGCTGTTGTCACTCAGACTGTCGCTCATGTGGTTGCTAGCACTGTTACCGGTGTTGTTGAGCCTGCTGTGCTGCATTCCAATGTGCACATCTCCCCCTTCATCGTCTGGATATACACTTGCAAAGCATGCATTACTGCAATGCCATGCATGCTTGACAGCAGATCCAGTTGTACTGCTGCTGTTTGCTGGTGCACTGCAGTGCTGAGCTGTGCTGTTGATGTGACTGCAGACGCATCCGTGTCTGTTGCTGGCGCTGTCCTGCAAGCAGAAGTGTCACAGTAGGGCGTCAATATCAACCAAGCACCGCATGCTGCATAACACACCATGAATTTCAGCTGCATGATGCATCAGAATCATACACCTGTTGCACACAAACTGGGATACCACTGAGCCTCAGCTGGTTTTGTGGGCGTGTCGCAGGAAGGGCTCTAGTGATGGGCTGTTGCTACCAGGATGTTCTGATGTGCCGTATGCCTCACATAGCTGTTATGACTGCAGTAGTTGCCAGATATAAAAATGAGGCGTGCTTACGTTACTGACCTGCATCAGCTGCTGCGCCTCCTGTTGGAAACGCTGCCATAGGCCCTCAGACTGCTCCAGACCTGCACGTAGCTGAACCCTGCCGTCTGTTGTCCACCTGCCAATCGGAGCGCATTCAAAGGCACTTATCAAGTCAACATGATTGCAATGCACGCAGGATCACTGTTGGCTTAATCACCCATGCCATATTAGTGACTAATCAGTCTAAAAACAGGAGGAGATGATATGCAGGTGATGTTGTAAACCCTGGCAGCCAGACTAATGACTCATACACTGGTTTGGAACCACTGGCAAACAGGGCAGGGCTCGGAGGCCTTTGCGCACCTGAACTGCATAAGGTTGACCAAGCTCTGGGACTTGCACAGCTGGGGTATCAGGTCTGAGCAACTGCCCAGCAGCGCAGGTGAGAAGGTAGCAGTGCTGTCAGCGGCACTGCAGGAGCCGCTACTGTGGTTGTGCTGCTGTGTGTGCTGCTCTGAAGGTGATCCATGGGGCAGCAGGTGGGCACTCTGACGCTGGCTTACATAAAGGATTGATGTTGAGGCTGAGTTGGCCAAGGTTTCTGGCGTTGTACTTTCTTGAGAATGAGCTTCAGGCAGGCAGCCTTGCCGTTGCCGCAACAGCGGCTGTGTGATTGACTGCAGATTTGCCGAGCTGCTGTTTCCGTTTTGTTCTGAGCCACGTCTTTGGCCCACTGGGGATTGTGTCACACCTTCTGTTTTTGATTGACCTGATGGGTCGGGGAGAGTGAGCAGTCGCAAAGCCAGAAAAGCGTATTGGCATCTGCAGAGGAAACAGTTTTTTTGGTGACCCGCACTTGTAGGGAGATTGGCCTGGGCCTCTTGCTGAGTGGCTGTTTTCAGCACCCTACCGTGCGATTTAATCACAAAGTGGAGTTCTAGAGTTGTTTAATGGATGCATAGCCCTCAAACTGATGGGATGTAGGAGCATACAAGCGTATGGGTGCCCACAGGTTTGCATCAGTAAGCAACTGGACCTTTTGTGCATCTTTGCATGCGCTAGCTCAATAGACAACGAATCAGCAGAGAATACCCTTACCGTGCGCATGTACCACGCCTGCATAGCCTTTTGGTGACCTGTGGCGAATATCAGACGTCAAAAGTGGGACCTGCAGCAATGAAGGTGCCCTCTGCAGTTTCAAGCCTGCCAGACCTGAGAGACCTCCGCCGTAAAAGATTGATTAGAACTCATCATAGTAGTCAATGTGAACATGCACGGTCATGTGCCCAATAACTGGAGGCCCAGCTGTGCGCACGTTCCCGCGCTACCACCCAGGCCTACTCAAAGAGCTGTTACGTCATGCAATATGCAGGATCACACTTGGTTTAATGATGCAACGGTTGTTTGCGGCCCTGTAGCGCTGAGTCACAGTCCTCAGGCATGGGTGGTCACAAGGCATCCAGGGGCGGCCCCTGACCTTCCTTGCCCAAATCTGCCGCAGCACCGGTGCCCGTCACTGAAAAAGGATCATTCAAATCGAAAACCGTCACCAGTACTCAACCTGAAATGCAGATCCACTGGTACCTGGCCAGATGCATCCCTCAAGCCTTGACCATTGGACGGCAGCACCAGTTGGTTTGCATGAGCAGCTGCAGGGCCTCGCAATTGCGGCCGGAACAGCCCTTTTCATGCTTCCTTGCAGTTGTGGCGCATTGATTACACGACCCAGCAGCTGCACCCAACTTGGCAAGGTTGCCCTAATACTATCAATGAGTCATTGCTAACTCAAGAAAGCGGGACTCCCAGACATCATCCAAACATGCTGCATGGGGCTAAACATCATGTTTAGATATTCACGGTGAGGATCATGATCAGAAGTGGAAATTGCTGCAACCAACATTTTCAGTTGAACTGGAGTAAAGGCGGAAAGCACAGCACTGCAATGCACAAACTGCCAGTTTGACACCAGTGGTCCACCGTGAACCAGGTGGCACCAACTAGAAGTAGTCACCTAGTCATCTAGTCAAAAGGGCTGACAGCCAACCAATGGGAACAGTTCTCTGCCATTTGGTGCTTATATGGGACATGATGTGAAGCAAAGCACGACATGCTGAAGCAGAAGTCTGGATGTTGCCAAACAGGTGAACAGCTGTACTACATGTAGCTGGGACCCCATGTGGGTCCCACCTGGTTTGCCATGGCATGAAAGACAAGGTGATACAGTATGCAAGCAGACACATTAAGTGGATACAACTATGCCGGTCATTGGCCTTCAAAAGGCTTGCGCTTGTCACAGCAGCAGAAAGTACAAGAATTAGATAGTGAACCCCTGTCAGCGTCCAGGGACTCATGGCACACAACATATACCTTGCCATAGCACTTCAACATGCTGCATGGCTCAGTTTCTTTCCACACTGTTTGCAAATAGCTACAGTGATCTGAAGTCATCTTATCTGACAACCATGGAAGCTTCTTACAAACCAGGGCATAGCAGCTGGGGCAACAAGCACACCCAGCTGTTCATTTTGTGGCAAGGATGGGCAGGACGTAGTGCATGAACTGTCAGGCAGCATGAAGGCAGTTCTCACAATCAAAAGAATACCACAAGCAAACAAGAACAACACCTCACGGGTCACGGAACAGAAAGAGATGGTTTGTGCGCATGTACTATGGCGCATCAGGTGTTTGATGAGAAGCGTTGGAGTACAATAGTAACTTCACAACGCACACAGCTCGGTACAGAATCCGACCAGCTGACAAGATGCGATCAGAAGCCATCTGCCAGCTGTGATCCAGAGCTGAGTAGCAGCTAATGTGACTTTCCCAGCAGTAGGATACACAGTAGGCTCGCCAGCAGATGCACAACACATGATCTCAGGAGAGGTGACCACCTGTACAGGTATCTGCTAAGTAAAGGGGCTCCTGGTACATAATCAGGTGCAGATAATCAGATAATAGTTTGTAACTGTCTCAACACAATGCAGGACCCAGATGCAGCAACCATCCCTTATTTCCCAAAAATCAGGACCCCAGATATACAACCGCCAGCTGCATCAGGGACACAATAGGCCACCTGTTCCTCTTGACTGGCGGCTTTGAGGCTGCCTGTGATACATCGCCGGCATCCTGGAGGGACACTAAGCAGAACTTCTGAGCCGTGACAGCAGATTGCTGGGGACCAGATGGGGATTCATGTGGAGTCGGCCACACACAATACAAGTTACTGCACAGTACACATCCTTGCACCCAAACAGGCCTTGTCAACTAAGCATCTGTTTTCCCCATACTCTGCGCAAGTTCTGTGTGCGGCAATGTGCATTGCCCATGACTTAGTGTAGGCAGCAGATGAGCACATATGCCAGGCCAGTGCCACTAGTATACAGTATACCTGGACATTTTGAGGACCCAGCAGTCAAATACTGCAGCAACAATGGGGGCGATAAGCCATGTGATTCCACACCACCCAAAAAAAAACTGAAAAAGTGGGGAATACCAAGAGCAGTTCTACTCTGCAACCTGTCGACTCCATCTACTTATTGATGTTGAAGCCGCAACGAATGTGCTGCTCTAGACGGCCACTACTGCTGCAAAAGGCGACACGTCAACATAACAAAGCTCGCCAAATACCAAACATGTGAAACATCACAGTCGCCTACGTGGCAAGTAAAAGAATCCTGAAACTCCTGCCAGCACACATTTTTGTGCACCTACGCCGACGAACACTGCACGTGAAGCAATGAAGGGGTCTATACAGGAAGTCAGCATGCTGAGGATGTCATGCTGAAGCCATGACTCATGAGTATCAGCTCACTTCAGCAGTGAGGCGTGAAAGACAGACAGAATATACTGACTGTATGTAGCATGAAACAAAGAACACTTGCGTTTGTGCACCCTGCTGGAGAAGTGCCAGGGTTCAGCTGCAATCAGAGACAGCTGTGTCACAGGCCGGCAATATTCACAATCATGGACACTTTTGACTCATAAGTGTCACCACTCTCCTGCTGCACTTCACCGGCCAGCTGCATGCAGACCATCAAACCTGAAGTCCAAGGCACTGCAAGAAAGTTTCTTGGGCTACAGCAATGAAACAAGCCAGACTGCCTATCATCTCAAACCTCCTTTGAATCCGCCTTGTCAGGCCCAGCCATTACCAATGCACCGCAACGTCTGCATCATCATACACACGCGCACCACAAAACCAGGCGGATGGAGTACGTACCATGTCCGTGCACTTACTACTTCCAACCAGGTGCATACCGGGTTAGGCACAACAGACAAGACGATGAGACACCAATTACCACTGCACATCTTTGACTGCAGATAAAGCATCAGATATGTTGTATGAAAACCCCCAAGACCTGGGAGCGCAGGATATGAGTTGTATGCCTTGGTCATTGCCTGTCAACGCCTGACAATATGACACCTAAACCACAAACAATACCCTAGACGCGCTGTAACAAGAGCAGTTTGGATGATAACTGTCAATAAACAGAAGATATAACCTGAACCATAAGCCTTTTTGGATAGGAATACTGACACCCAACCATGACTGATATCAGGGGCCAAATCGCCCGCAAATCATACGGCAATAGCGCAACTGAGCTGGCAGAAGCATTTGTTTATTGACCAAGTCCAAATGCTGCCCACCCTGCAAGTGGGCAAGACTTTGGCTGAGACACCTATGTCCCTGTCTTGCTGGAGGCTCATACACGTAGAAACCTTCAAGTCTGATGCCACAACACACACACGGCTGCTTACAAAAGCAAGCAACACCTGTACAATCACCAAGTAGCCCCTGAACTGAAGATGAACAGGACAGATCTTGCACACCACCAGCACAATGAAAAACTTGCACACCACCAGCATAATGAAGATTGAATGTTTTAAGCAAACAAAAAACATTCATGGGAGCCCAAATGGTGCCCTGAGCAAGAGGAGGGATAGATGGGACCGCAGACTGCAGAATACAGAGAGACACAACCCAATTCCCCAACCCTATAAGAGAGAGTGGTGAGCCTAAACCCTTTGAGGAGACAAAGAGGAAAGCGGTGAACATGACAAAAGTAAACCCTAAACCGCAAGATAAGCACCAGAATCTTCCATAACAACCTCGCCCGCAGGCGCTCCAACAGCTGCAGGAGCAGCAGCAGCACAAGTTGGTGCAGTGTCCAACGCAAATGCAACATGGCGCCGCTGGCGCACCACACCTTGAACAGAACCCTGCTGCTTGATACCAGGGTTTAACCCGATGCCAACTTTCAGGCAGCTGGTGTGGCTTGCTGCAGAGTTTGCTGCCGAGTCCAGATCAAGAACCCCAGCAGCAGCATACCCACTGCTGCTGCTGCTGCTGCTGATGTGGCTGCCAGAAGCAAAACTCACATCGCTGGCGATCCCATTGATTGCATACCCATTGCGGCCTGCAACCGGTGCAGTACATATCACAACACCTCCTGAGCCGTCAGCAGCAGCACAAGCAGCAGCACATGCTGCAGTAGCATACGTCTGTGACCTGTGTTCAGGCGCACTGCTGCTGTACCTGAACTGGTTGTTCCAACTGCTGCCGCTCTCCTGCTGGTGCTGCTGTGGTGCTGCTGCTGCAGCGACACCGGCAGCATTGCACTTGATGCTGATGCTAGCACTGCTGCTGCTGATGCTGTTGTTGCCGCTAGGGCCTATGCCATTGAAGCAACATCCAACGCCACACCCCAGGCAGGAGCAACAGTTGCTGCTGCTGCTGCTGTCACGCTGAGGGCGATGAAGACTGCTGCTACGCCACCCTCCTCCTGCTGCTGCCGCCGGTGTCAATGCAGGCAATTCGCTGCCGGCACCGCTGCTCGACTCATCCACAAGCCTCACAGGAGTTGCAGTAGCATTGGTGCTGCTGCTGCTGCTGCTGTTGGCATGCACCTGGGGGATTTGCAGCCAGTGCTGCTGCCCATGCTGCTGCTGCCCATCCTCTTGTTGTACCTCCTGCCACACTAGCTGCCAGGCACGCCATTTTGTCATGTCATGAGATAGTTCCTGCCAGATCTCCAACTGCTTCAAGAACCCTGTGTTGGGTGAAACCCTGCAATCACAGCAGAACAACACGCAAACGTACAGTTTTCAGCTTGTTGGCCAGCCACAAGCTGCAAACATGATGCAAGCAGTTTCCCTCTCTGCAGAGGCCTGTCATACTGACCAAGGTGTCACAGCAAGACACTGGCAAAACACCATGATAAACTGATAATACGACTCACCATGGCCTGATTGCTTTCAGATGTTCTACTGCTGCTGTCAGTTTCATGCTGTACCGGCTCATGAGGTACCCCAAGACAACAGTGGCACTGCGAGACACTCCAGCAGCACAGTGGACCAAAACAGCACCTGCAGCAGCAGCAGGGGTGAAGGGTTGGTCAGTGATTAAACCCTTCAAACCACCTTGCATTGTGGATTGAACTGACATCAGACAGGCAGTGGAATATACAGTACGAGATACTGCAGAACATCTACTAAGATAAAGGAACTACGGTGAGTCCAATGCTGCTAAACCTGACATAGAGATATGGACCTGGTTCGCATGGGCAGGCCAAGGGCAGCTGGTATCCTTGCACTCTCCTCACCTCCTTTGCTGATTGCCCTGTCGATGAACTCAAAACAGCTGGGAAAGTATCTGACCAAGTCTTCAGATGGCATGTCCTGCACTTGGATGTTCATGTAGTTGAAGACGAAAGGGTGGTGGGGATACAGCCCCTGTGCAACCTGCATCAATGAGACCACAGTGGGCCACAGTGGGACGAGTATGATGGGTGCAGGGAACTGCACACGGACGCAATTGCGGAGTGGGCTGGGCGAATGTGCTGTTCAACCAGGACAGGGTGTGGCAGTGCTGCTGGCACGTCAGGCCCAGACAGTGCAGCAGCAGCAGGGGTTGACAGCCCAGAGCACACGCACAGCTGCTGCACCAGCAGATTGTGCGGTTTCAATGGCCGTTATACCATTAACATGATCGCGCTGGTCGCAATGTGCAGCTGCAACTGCTATGGTGCCCACACCTGCAGCACGTCAGTGATCCCAGCCCGCAACAGAGCATTTTTGTTCATCTCTGCCATCAGTGACCCAATGTAGAGGCCTTCATAGACCTGCAGGACGACAATCAATAGATGAGCGCGATGCAAATGCCGTCAGCGTTGTGGCGGCAAAGATACGGTTCAGATAGGGACCGACCAACAACACATGTTGGTCTTTGGCAAAGCACCACAGCGCTGTGGCATGAGGGCAATATCCAACAATGATAGCTGCTGCAATAAATGCCTACCTTCATTGGCCTATCATCCAGGACATCTTCGACCTCATCAGGCTCGTCCAAATAATCCATATCTGCCTCCTCTACAGCTTCTTCCTCCATTTGGTCATCTTCCATGCACCAATCATCTCGTGCCGAGAGCTGTGCATGGAACGAGCGTTGCCGAGTGGCCTTGGAAACCAGCTTTCCCAGTTTGTCCAAAAGTTGTCAAAATATGTCTTATAAGGCGTCACCAAGGTGCACAGAAAAGGCCTGAATAGGCTATGAGCTCACAGAACTGCTGGACATCGAAGAAAGCCGAGAGTGCTGTGACTGTCGTGTATGCTCCCGGCAAGCACAGTGTTGTGAATGAATGGTAATTATGTGTTTCGAACTCTTGCGGCCGAAACTATGGCTCTTTCTGTAACGAAAACTACGCGGTGTCGTGGCGCGAGGGTCTAAGACAGTGACTGTTCTACCAAGCTGCCTGTCAGCTGCAATCCACTCTCAAGCATGGCACTGCTGATGAATGCTGGCTGGCGGCCGCAAATCGACATCTACATCTGAGCACCGTCGCCCAGTCGATGCCTGAAATTAGTAAATGCGTCGCATAATCTCCTAACAGTCGTTTTCGATATGAAAACCAATAACAAGTCATTCAAAAAGCCTCTGCTTGGTCCCAAGCGGACGGTGGCGAAGCAAAATCCCAAAGGCAAGCTTCCATCTATCAAAAATCAAATCAGAGGCGTTGAGAGGCTGTTGAAGAAGGTACGAGTATGCTGTAGCCCTATGAAACCACATGCAATGCTTGTGGCATGCTTTATCACTGCGCACGGAGGCAACTCAGCAACACTTGTCGCTTATCACCCATGACACATGTCAGGGTTGTGCAGCAATGCTCCTGCTGCTTGCTGATCTCCTACAGCAGGTGGTCGGACTTGCATTGCCAGCCCCTTGTTATCATCATCAAGCTCTCGTGCTGTACAACTGATGCAGGATGATCTTGATCCCAAGATTCGTGCAGCCAAAGAAAAGCAGCTGAAGGAATTGCAGCAGAAGCAGGTCGACCAGCAGCGCATCGAGCGCGAGAGACGCCTTGCCACAAAGTACCACAAGGTACCCTGCTAGCCTTCCAACACCATCTCTTGTATCACATGACATATCGCTGCCCTGGCAGCATACCTGCATACGTCCATCTTGCCTGACAGGACGGCACATGGAATCACAGCATATCGCCCTGTGCCAAACAGTTAACATTGTGCTGTTTATACATAGTATACAGCGAGTTCGATTCTGATGTTGCATCAGACAAGCCTATGTATGATGCAACATTAGAATCCAACTCGCTGTATATTATGTGCCTTGCAGGAGCAGCAAGCACCACAAACACTCCATCAGCAACATTCAGAATGTGCTGCAGTTTCAGCTGTCTACAGAGCGCTCACACAAGCCGTGGACTTCCCCAAATACTTATGCTGCAATACCTGCAGGCAGCCCTCGTATTCCAGTCCTGTACGAATTTTAATTTCGGACAAATTTTGCAACCCACCTCGTTTATGGCAGACAAGTTGTTATACTTTCCATCTTTTGTGTTGCAGGTTCGATTTTTTGAGCGCGTGAAGATTGAGCGCCAGGTTGAGAAGCTCAAGCGGCAGCTGCGGACAGCTCAGGAGGCACACGATCAGCAGCATCAGCAGGAGGCAGGACAACTACAGCAGCAGCTCCAGCAGCTTGAACAGGATCTGTTGTATGTATGTCACTTTCCAAAAGGGGAGCGATATGTGTCACTTCTCAAGCAGGGTCAGACACTAGAGGCGCAGCAGCGGTTGGAATCTGAACGGGCACGATTACGTAAGCTTGTGATGATTCAACTTCAGGAAGCAGCAGCGATAACAGAAGCCGACGAGGGAGCAGCGCTTGCTGCTCTTGGCGCTGCTGCTGGTAGTGACAAGCAGCAGCAACATCAGCAGAAGCAAGTTGCAGGCAAGCAGCAGCAACAGCAGCAGCAGCAGCAGCAGGGTCATGAGTATGAAGGAGATGATTTTTTCTTACAAAGTGAAGATGGGAGTGACAGCAGCAGCAGTGGTGATGATGATGATGAGGAGACTGGTGTTGCTGCTGGTGCTGTCAGGAGTGGTGAACGACTGCAGCAGATGGGAGGCAAACAGGCACCTGCCCAGCAGACACAGCCAGTAAACACAGCACGGGACACAAAGCAGCAGCTGCAGCCACCACAGACCAAATTGCAGCAGCAGCAGAAGCAGCAGCAGAAGCAGCAGAAGCAGCTTGTAACACAACAGCAGCAGCATGTGGGGCAGCAGCAGGTGCCAGAAGCTGCTGGTGCTGACCAAGGGTTTGTTGGTGATGATGACTTCTTTGCAGATGCTGCTGACCCAGATGCTGCTGCTGCCGCTGCCGCCAGCAGTGGTGATGCTGGCAGGGAGGGAGAACAGGACGGCAGCAGTGACCACACACCTGAGCCGGATGAAGCGGATATGGACATCTCAACGTGGTTGGAGTTTCAAAGGAAGAGAGCTGTGCCTCTCCTGGCAGGATCTGCAGCTGCAGGTCACATCAGAGCTGGCAAGCAGCAGCAACAGCAACAGCAACAGCAGAGGCATCAAGGGCAGAAGTGGCAGCCACAGGAACAGCGAGGTTTCAATGAGGATGGTCAATCTGCTAAACGGCTTAAATTACAGGAGCAGAAGCAGTGGCCGCGGCAAGAAGCAGGGCAGATGGGAGCTGCCAAGCCAGCTCAGAACCAGC
>JABEVS010000494.1:5771-46236 GCA_018290735.1 Coelastrella sp. MACC-549
TGGGGGGCTGGGAAGAAGGGTTGTCTGGTGGTGGGAGTCCTGGGAAGATCTGGCTGGATTTTTCAGATTTGATTCTAACTAACGTGAACAAACACACAAGATGAAGGGTCTATTGGTCCCAGATTGGGACCCAAGAGGCCAAGGGAGGTGTTAGTTGGCCTTTTTCCCCATAAAGCACACTTATGATAGTGTTGAGCGCTTTGTAATGGATTATTTACGACATTGCTGAGGGCTTGGGGGGCAATTTTCTTTCTCAGCAATGATGTGAAAGCTCAGTGCTTTTTTAGATGAAATTCATGTGTGGAAAAAAAGTCATGGAGCCTTGGGGGACACCTGCTGAGCACTGTGAACACTGTTTCAGCATAGACGGAATTGGACTTGGTAGATCCAACAGCTGTGACGACCTGTCTAGCTCGTATGTTGTTCATATATGTTGGAAAAAGCAATCTGTTCATTGGGATTAATATCATTATTCGCTTTTGCTGGGGGTGTCTGGTACCGCAGGTGTTGGAGATCTATGTTAATGACAGTCATCTAACAGGCCGTCCCAAAGTTGGCAAGGCTGTTCTGCCGCTGAAGGAGCTGCCGGCAGATGGTCACTTGTCACTCTGGGTCCCGCTGGAACCTGTGAGTCCCGGACAAAAACCCCAGGGGGAGGTTTTGCTGGATATCACATTCAAAGTATTTGAAGATGATGAGCAGGTGCGGGGAGTGAAATACATTTTTTTCACTAATACACTTTTTTTTGCAATAAGTAGACGGTTGTTAAGACACAAAAACCAAGTGATCTATGCTGAATATGGATGATGAGAACGTTGTTACCTGACAAAAAATTCCACTTGCAGTTGTAGTGAGACAGCAGTAGACTTACAGTGCTTTTCTTCAGCAGTTGTATTGAGGCATCTCCTCCATGACTCAGCACGCTTTTCTGTCCCTCATGGCTGCCTTGCATGTGGGGAGTTTGACAACCCTAGAACCTGACCTATACCCTAAACTATACCCTTAGAAAACCTCTTTGAGTCAAATCCGTCTCTGTTGATCACTAGCAACTCAGAGTATCTCAGTGTATTATCTGCTAAGGTCAGTGTTTTATCTGCTGAAGTCGGTGTGCTAAGACTTTCAGTGTGTGCTAAGACTCTCATTGTACCAGCTGCTAAAACCAATCTGACTTCAATTGCAGGATTCTGGGTACAGGGAGGCCCAGGAGTATGCTCGCACAATGCAGCAGCAGAGTGAAGCTATCACTGACATCCGCAGCGCAGCAGCAGCAAGCAGCAGAGCAGCAGTAGCAGCATCAGCAGCCATCAGTGCAATAGCCATGACAAAAGCAGCAGCAGCAAGGGCAGCAGCAAGGGCAGCACAAGCTGCAAAGGATGCAGGAACTGCTGCACTCAACACTGCTGCTGCTGCTCTACCTCACCAACAGCAGCAGCAGCAGCAGCAGCAGCAGCAGCAGCAGGCGGATGCAGGACAGCAGCAGCAGCAGCAACAGCAGCTAATGTTGCCGCCACCTGCTAGAGCCGTAGCAGAGCAGCAGCAGCAGCAGCAGCATATTTCCAGTGTTGCTGCCAAGAAGGCTGCAGCAGTAGCAAGCAGGAAGCAGCACGGCAACAAGGATGATTCTAGCAGAGGTCCGCCTACAGGCGGCAACGGATCATCGGCTGCTGCTGCTGCTGCTGCCGAGGATGCAGCAGCAGCAGCAGCGGCAGCGGCAGCAGCCAAGCGGCGTGAGGAAGCATTGATAGAGGCGCTAGAAGCTCGAATGGACTTCAAAGTCCGCCGCACCGGAACGCCAAAGAGTGCCGGTCCCTCGCCACTGAGTTCCATGGCTGGCGGGAACGGAACGCCGTCGGCTGGCGGGAACGGAACGCCGTCGGCTGGCGGGAATGGTGTGACAAGTCCGCAGGATGTGTCGGTCACTCTTCCGGCTGACAGCAGCAGCAGCAGCTACAGTTCACTGGACGAGGAGGAGGCCGCTGTTGAGAAGGCCCAACAGGTGGTGGCAAACATTCTGGACAAGTGAGTGCTGCTGCTGCTGCTGCCGTGGGGAAGTTTGATCAGCTGTTAGAAGATCTAGTTTTCTCTCAATTGGCATATATCGTTTCTTGTGCTCTGTATTGTACTACAGCATGGCCCTCTACTGTACTATACCATAAACTCAGAAGACAAAATTTAGGTATTCAAAAATAAAAGGGTCCTTATGATTATAAATGGGTAAATGATTGCTATACGATGCATTGTATATTTCTGAATGATATGATATACCTGTACTTCTGCAGGTCGAAGCGTATGGAGGCTGCGGTTGCTGAGCTGGCTGCTCTGGCAGCCGGCAGCCCAACAGAAGCAGCACTGCAGCAAGGGGCTCTCAAAGCAGCAGCAGATGCAAAAGCAGCACTGTCGGCATTTCAGTCAATAGCCGACAAGTCGATCGACGCTACTGCTATAACAGCCGCTGTCATGGAAAGAGATCAGCAGCAGCAGAAGCCACCGCCGCTGCCGCCGCCCCAGAGACAGCAGCAGCCAGTGAATGGCAATGGCGGCAGCAGCAATGGTGGCAGTCGAGCAGACTCTCATGGCAGCAGCAGCAGCAGCACTGGAAGTGGCAGCAGCAGCAGCAGCATGAGGAGTTTTGGGAGCTTTGCAAGCGGGTACAGTATTTGGGGAGATGAGCAGCTTGACAAGCAGCGTAGGCAGAAAAAGGCTGATAAACAGCAGCAGCAGCAGCAGCAGCAATTTGAGCATCTTGAGAGTGGCATCAGTGACTACTCAGTGTGGGGTGAGGAACAGCAGCAGCACCAGGCCTGGGAGGATTGGGCAGCAGCAGCAGCAGCAACACAACCTGTACATCTTCCGGTACCAGATCAGCAGCAGCAGCAGCATTTGCCGAGTGTTGTTGTGAGGTTGACTGATGGGGCCCATGTGAGATCTGAGGTGGTGGGGGGTTCAGGTCAATCCACTCCTCCGACTGCTGCTGTTGCTGCTGAGGGCCTGCCAACCATCGTGGACGGGACGCCTGCCCCGGAAGAACCTCCAAGCATCCCTGTTAATATCAGGGTTCAAGCAGCAATGACGGACGAGTCTGCTGCTGCTGCTGTTGCCAAGGTGGCAGCTGAAGCAGCAGTAGGCAAGCAGCAGCAGCAGCAGCAGGAGGAGGAAAAGGTGGAGGAGGATAAGCCCTGGTGGTCCAAGGTTGTGTTTTGGCTGCCAGGTCAGAAGGGTGCTGCTGAGTCAGCATCATCTGCTGCTGCTGATGCCCCTTCATCTTCCATTGATGCTGAAGAACAAGGTGAGCTTCTTTCTGGCAGCAGACATCATAATCCTGATAATGTACCTCTACGTGCTTGTGTTGTCCTGTCATAATAATAGACAGTATTGTATATACAGTTTGGTAGTTGAATTGATACGCTGCTCAGCAGATTGTTGGCTTGTAGGTCTCCTTTTTACAGTTGTGCATATGAATAGATGCCTGATTGCTCTGTATGTTGCGTTTGCATCTTTTTCAGCATCTTTTCAAGATTCCTTTTCCGGCCATGGTCCCAATGTCTTTGTTCCTTTTCCGGCCATGGTCTCAATGTCTTTGTTCCTTTTCCGGCCATGGTCTCAATGTCTTTGTTCCTTTTCCGGCCATGGTCTCAATGTCTTTGTTCCTTTTCTGTGATTTGTCCTTATCAACCACACAGAGTCTGTTTTGTCTGTATGATGCCCTTATCACATGTTACACCCACCAACGTGACATATGACGACTGCCGCTGCTGCTGCTGCCACTGCTGCTGCTGCTGCCACAGGTGTTTTATCCAGCCGTCATGACAGCCCTGAACCCCAAACCGCCCTGCTGGCCCCTGAACCGATCAGCCATGCCCAGAGAGCCTGGTGGGACTCCCTCCTGGACAATGACTTCATCAATTCACTCCCGGGCATTAAAAAGACACAAACCCAGCAGCAGCAGCAGCAGCAGCAGCAGGATGCCGGCAGCAGTACGGCAGCAGCAGCAGGACGACGAGAGACGGAAGCTGATCTAGCAGCAGCAGGTGATGAGGCTACTGAGAGGGAGATGAGTAGAAACTGGTGGGAGATTGATTGGGACTGGCTGCCAAAGTTTGGTGGCAGTATAGATGAGGCATCCAGTGGGACTGCTGCTGCTGCTGGTGATGGAAAGAACAAGCCTGTGGAGGCAATTGTCATTCCTGCTGACCTCCCGCTGGAAGAGATTGCTCGAGAGGTGGCCAAACTGAAAGAGGATGCCTGGAGGAGCAAGGAGGATCATGTTGAAAGCCTGTGGGCCAAAACAGTGGAGAGAAATGACCGCAGCTGGCTGATGCTGCTGTGCTTCCTGCTGACTGTTGTGATAGGGCTGTTGGCTGTGGTGGCCTACAGGATAGCAAACATGCAGAGTACCGGAGATGTGGGGGCTGCTGTAGAGGCTGCTGCTGTTGTGGCACAGCTGCCGCTGCTGATGACATTGATGGCAGCAGCAGTTGGTGTGACCTACATTGGTGGAGGGCTGTGAGTCAGCCTGTGTCAGCAGGCAGCCTTAGCAGCAGTAACAGCATTTCCAGCAGGCTGTGGAAGTGCAAAAATAGCATGCAAAAACAACTTTTTGCAACCAGCAATACAGCAATAGCAATTGCCTCAGCTCCACAGTTTTCCTGAGCACGTTGATTGAAGCGCACAGTTGTGGTTTTTGCGACTCATGTGGAGGTTGTGCTGAGGGCGTTGGCGGCGGTTCAATTTGCCAGCAGTTAATAGGCTGAAACTGGATGTGATGTTGATCATGATGTTTGCGGGTATAGTAGAGCAGCAGTAGCAGCAGCAGCAGTCTGTAGTCATTAATCATTCCTGGTTTTGTGTGTAGTATGAGAGTGGTAGTGGGGAAATTTGAAAAGAGATTTCTGAGCAGTACCAGCCACCTCAGCCACAGATTGACATGCTGGGGATGGCCTGATTGTGCTTAGTGTAGTGTGCAACTGGCAGTCGTCGTGGTCGTCATAGTCGTCGTGGTCGTCGTGGTCGACTTTTGTTCGCATATAGCCTGCAGTGTTGCATGGAACAGTCACACATATGCATCAGCAAAACGGTTGCCAACAAGTGGTTCAATGCATCATGACGTCCTGTTGCCCAGGGTTGAGGAACCTGATTACTTCGTTTGAGTGGGTGTGTTTGTGGGTTTCACGCCACTGGGGTATTAATCCTCCAATTTGCAGGTTGGATTACTTGAAACGTGTTGAGGCCCCAACTTGAAACGTGTTGAGGCCCCAAGGTTACAGCTTACCTGGGCGCCTCGTTCAAATCATTTTTCCCCTGCCTGCCTGCCTGGTTGCACAGCATCAATCAGTCGTTCTGCATGGCATGGTGGTTGGGCCAGACAGAGAAGAGGCTGCTGACATATCGGATCCTGCAAGCTCTAGTGAGCGGCAGCAGCAGCAGCGGGAAATATGGTTTTACTTTTGTATGGTGTTGTGCGTGGTCAGCTTTCAATGCTGGCAAAATCATGAGCATGCTGCCGCATAGATTCTGGCTCTTTGAGGTAAACACTAAACCCAGTCGAAGTTCTGTGTGCCATTGGAATCTCCCCAACTTCGTATGTGATCGCCATGGCGGCGCCAAGCGGTGATGGGCTGTTGCAGTCTATGTTGAAAGTTTTGTAGGTGATGCCCACATGCATGTCTGCCTGCTGCACTAGTTCCGGGGCAGCTGCCCCTGCAGGCGATGTGCCATAGTAGTAGCAAAGTTTGCCAATGTCAGGCTGACATTGCTGTTGTTTTGTGTGTGGGACTTGCACCAGGTTGTCATCCTCCTTGACCTGGTAAGCTGTGACATGCAGCAAGTAAAAGAGGTCATCTCTTTTGGCTCGGAGCCATGCAGCAAGTTGAAGTGCTATGACAGATGCGCTGGCGGTGGTTGATGTGGGGTGTGTGTGGTCGTTGCGACTGCCGGGCGGGGTACCACTGCTGAGGGGAGGTGATCTGAGGGATGCAGGTGGTGGGCGTGCCCGAAGTGTGGGGGGGCGTGGGGGGGGGGGAAGTGAGGGGAGGGGGGAGGGGGGGGGGGGGGCGGGGGGGGGGGGGGGGCACCCTGGTATGACGCTTGTGCCTGCCCTGCTGCAGCTGCAGCTTTGTGCCAAGTATGCCATGCTGCAGCTGCAGCGGCAGCAGCACTGCTTTGGCAACTTATGGTTACTCAGAGGTGACTCTTCGAGGAGAAATCTTTCTCATTCCTTTCCGGCCAACTGCCCTTGGTCTCACCTGGCTGGTCGTTGGTTGTTGGCTGTTGTGGCAGTTGGTTAAAGAGGTAGAGCCATGCAACATTGTATGCCATGCGGCTGGCAAGTGAACCGACATGTGAGCAGCCCGCCATCCAGGGGTTGAAAATGCCATGCTCGTGCTGCTGACCATGAGCGTGAGATTCCTCCCACATAACATTACTTGGAGCCGCGCAAGTGTAAAAGAAATTGAGCCATGCAGCAAGTTGAAATGCAAGTGTGAACACTGGCATGCATGCTCACATTCCTCCCTGTAAGTCACAGTGCTGGCTGGCAATATGTGCATAAGTGCATTGCAACACCTGAAGCTTTCTGCCGAATCCCATCCTTTGAAGCTCAAGCAAGAGCGATCTACAGGCTATCAGTAAGCGATATCCTGCGTCCGCTCATGTCACAACGCTAGGCAGCAAGAATCCACAGCTGCCCTTGTGTGCATCTGCCATAGAAACGACTGCAGACAGCAACGTAAACCCCACTGACAAGCTATAGAAACTGTGTATTTGTATCATAATCACATGGTCACGTCGCACCGCACATGTATATCAGCGGCTGTCGTGATAGTAAGCAAAGTATCTGGCCCAGTACCTGTATGTATTGGCATTGCTGTTCGCACAACGCCCAAAATCCCCTTGCACTGTGGCAGTTTTGCACCTGTGTGCGTAGTGCCTTTCTGTCAGCACAAGCCCGCAGCCACTCTGAGTGCTGACAGCAGTGTACGTTGAAACTGGAGTTGTGCAAAAGCACTCACAACGTCCAGGATGTTTCTCACGAACATGTTGCAAGCCTTTGTGGCTCCTGTTATGGTTTTCATCGCTGTATGGTAGTTCCTGCTGCTGCACCTGGCGCGCGGGCGATATGTATGTATCTGCCGCTGATCATCGCTGTGCACAAATCGCATGTGTATCCATCTGTTTATATTCGAAACACAAGGATTAGCGCCATAATGCAGCCATGAGCTAGGCTTTAGTGGGTAACAAGGGTGCAGCGCCTACGCACTCTCGCTATAAGCGCTGCAACTGCCTCGCGCAGCACACCTTTGTCCTAGCATTTAAGGACAGTGGCAGTCAAGATGGCAACCTCCATGAAGGTGACCACAAAGCTAGCGCTCTTTGAATCCGCCCGCAGCGCTTTTCGGCCCATAGATGCCAATCCCCGTTGTTCTGGCATTTGCAAGCAATAATATGATGACGTATAATATGTAATGAGGGGTTAATAGTCCCAATGTGGCACGATATTGAGCGAACGTGCTATGCTGACCCCAGCACCTCTTTCTCTGTTCTGCAGACCTTTGCAGGCAGCAATGCCGGTCTGAAGAAGGCCGCTGTGCGCTCAGCACCCGTGAGGGTAAGTAAATGGCTAGTATGATCCTAGACGGATTTGTCCGCTTGCTGATCTGTCAGCTCTGAGACGCGTGAATTGCATTGTAGAAGCAGCGGGGCAGTTTGCAACAGTGTTGGTATTACTGGGCTATTGAGCTGGGCCAAAACGGCACTAGGTATGCAGCGGGGCAGATTGCAACAAAGGCCATTCGCAATTGTGCACGGCCTGCTCCATTTTCTGCCCGAGGTTCAGTTGTGTGCTGCGATAGTGTTTCACAATAATGTTATAGACCTACACTTGCATCGTTGTGGCCGGCAGCTTGTCTACTCGGTGGCGTGCCCCATCAGCAGAAGCTGCAGCGCTCGCAAGGCGCTGGCCAGCAGCCAGCATAGCTAAGCAACTGACAACGAGTAGCATATAGGGCCTCTGAGGCACCATCTGCAGTTGCAACAGCGAGGATACACACATCAGCATCAGCTGCACTGGATTTGCAGCAGCCTCCATCAGGCTCAACTCCCCATCAACAGCCAATGCTGACGCCCCCATGCACACGTTGTCTGTGATTCTCGCAGGCTGCAGTGCAGGTGCGTGCCGAGAAGAAGGTCCGCGTGGCCATCAACGGTTTTGGCCGCATTGGCAGGAACTTCCTGCGCTGCCTTGAGACCCGCCAGAACAGGTGTGTTCCTGCTGCTGTTCAGCCCTGAACAATGCACCAGCTCTCCCTCAATATCTCTTTGTCAGACAATGTCTAGTATCGTCTGCATATGCCTACCTTTCATTTGTCCCCATCATGCTCGCCTGAGCTGCACTGCCACTACAGTGGCAACTGCACCCGTCTGTTCTGGAAACAGAGCAGGACCAGGCTGCTTCTCCTGCCCTGGCTCATAATCTCTACCATTCAAATCATCCTCTGACTTAATCCTCTGTGCATCATTTTCCTCAACTTCCTGCAGCCTCCTGGAGGTGATTGCCATCAACGACTCCGGTGGCGTGAAGCAGGCAAGCCACCTGTTGAAGTACGACTCAACCCTGGGCAAGTTTGATGCTGACGTCAAGATCATTGACGACGGCCACATCAGCGTGAACGGCAAGTCCATCCGCGTTGTCAGCAGCCGTGACCCCACCAAGCTGCCCTGGGGAGAGATGGACATCGACCTTGTCATTGAGGGTACCGGTGTGTTTATTGACACACCAGGAGCCAGCAAGCACATTGAGGTGAGTGGCAGGGAGGTTAATATCCAATAAATATATAAACCTAATGCAAATAAAAGCAGAGTTTAGGTTCAGGCCAGCAGCTGCCAGCCTTTTGAGTACAGATTTCCTGGCATACACAGGCTTGTGCTGAAGCTGAACTGGCATGTTCTGGACATTGTCCAGTCTTCCCCTGATGGTGGTAATGTCCGATACGTGAATGCTTAGTGACACAAGATTATAATGTGAGGGAAGCTGTGTGCGACTGTCAGAGGCGTGCAATGGTAGCAGCCCCAAAGGTGTCATGCATGGGTGCATGATAACGTCCTACAGCACACCATGTGATGCCCAGCCAGGCTCACTGTTGATGAAATGTCTGAGTAAGATTTTCTCCAATGTTTCTGGTGTTGTGCTGCAGGCTGGTGCCAAGAAGGTGCTGATCACAGCCCCCGCCAAGGGCAGCGACATCCCAACCTACGTGGTTGGTGTGAACGCACACGACTACAAGCACAGCGACGCAATCATCAGCAATGCTTCATGCACAACCAACTGCCTGGCTCCATTCGTCAAGGTGCGTACGCTTTTATGTCAGAGGTTCCATGCCATGCTTTCTGATTCGCGGTGCTTGTGTGCACTCTCATGTTGACACAGGTACAAACATTACTGCTGTGTACTTGCCTACAGTGAGGATCTCCTACTCTTGCACCACTCTGTGCATATCCTCAGTCATGTGTGCCAATCCTTCAACCCCTAAACCCTCAACCTCAACATCAGCTGCTGATAACGTCTTGCAGGTCCTTGATGAGAAGTTTGGCATTGTGAAGGGTACCATGACCACCACACACAGCTACACAGGTGACCAGCGTCTGCTGGATGCAAGCCACCGCGATCTCCGCCGTGCCCGTGCAGCTGCCCTCAACATTGTGCCCACCACCACTGGTGCCGCCAAGGCCGTTGCCCTGGTGCTGCCCAAGCTGAAGGGAAAGCTCAATGGTATTGCTCTGCGTGTGCCAACACCAAACGTGTCAGTGGTTGACCTGGTTGTCCAGGTGGGTGACAGGCATCTCAACAGATAGGGTTTGCAGTCAAGGTTCCGCATGCATCTGTGTGTAGGTGCACATGCTGTCTGCGGCTGTGAGTGGGCTGAACAAGGCAGATTGCAGCCCTGGTAAGGACCATGCACTACCTTGTCACAGCAAAGTAGAAAACTGCAGACCCAATCCAATCCCATCTGTTGACCGTTGCTCTTACCATCAGAAACAAACCAATTTGCTGCGCCAGGCTGGTCCTGTCTGCTACTTCACCTTAATCAGTCACCATTCTGTTGCTGCTGTTGCCTCACAGGTTGAGAAGAAGACCTTCGCTGAGGAGGTCAACAACGCCTTCAAGGAGGCCGCTGCTGGTTCCCTGAACGGCGTCCTGGCTGTCAGCGACGAGCCACTTGTATCAGTTGACTTCAGGTGAGATAGCTACCAATCCAGGGCGGGTGTAGGTAGCTGTACAAAGGATCTGGGCAATAGCCGCATACAGCTGTTTTTGTGAAGAAAAAACCTTCATATGACCTGATAGAATCTGAATTAGCACCACAACAGTGACCCGCTCAGCACAGGCATGTTAGGCAGGAGGACAATTCTGTGATTCGGCTGGAAGTTTGCAGGAAGATTGTGTCCAAATGTTCTTTCAGCAGCAAACCTTTGACTGTCTGCTATTCTGCTGTGTGACTTCTGCAATTGATCAGGTGCACTGATGTCAGCAGCACCATCGACTCCAGCCTGACCATGGTCATGGGTGACGACATGGTGAAGGTTGTTGCCTGGTACGATAACGAGTGGGGCTACAGCCAGCGTGTTGTGGACCTTGCTGAGATCACAGCTAAGAACTGGGAGGCATAAGCAGCATCAGGCATCTTGAAGCGCTGAAATTTTAGCAAGGCAGGGATGATATGTCTGTGTAGGCAGGTTCACAGTGCTGTCTGTGTGCAGCAGTGCTTTCAGTGTCAACTGGTGCTTAAAGCTTACTGCAGTGTCAGCTGTACGTGTGTGATGATCACCAGTGGGGCATGCAGCATGCCCACCTGCATAGGAGGGTTGTGCATGTCTTGTTGGTTCTGGGTGTGAGTTTTGAGTTGACTGTCCGTGCATACAACTGACCAGACGTGGTTTGAGCACTGCAGTGTTAAATTTTGAGAGGGACTGCCAGCCCATTGAAAGTGTTGCAGATGCTGCTTGCAGCGCATGCGATAGCTCAGCCATTTGGCTGTGGGCCCCCTGGCTCACATCTTTTGAGAGGCTTGCGTGAGTGACTGTGTGGCGAGTGATGGGAAGCAGGGGTGTAAGTGCGTGTGTGTGGGCATCTCAGGTGCCTGGTAACGGCTCATATCGTATGATCACAGCTTGGCAGTTCAAAATGATCCTTAGATGCCGTGACGGAGGACAACACTACTAGTAGAGTCTACCAGACTGGCAGCACTGATCTCTGGGAGTGTTGCAGGCGAATGTCGTTGGGGCATGCAGTGGTGCAGGCGCCATGATCAGTACCACGAGTACTAGTAGTACCACTGATGCATTGAAAATCCAATTCGAATGCAGGATTATTTGCTGCACGAGATTCTGCGACTCGCAGCTTCATGGTGTAGCATCTGGACATGAGAATGTATAACAGGTGACCAGAATGACGTACGCGCATATTGACCCGGTAGTACGCTCGTCGCACACCACAGGCAGTGCTGCCCAGCATTTGTGGGCCCCAGCTTGGGGCAACTTGCCGACGGCACCTGAGTGCCTCGGACGGCCTGTAGAAGATGTCAACTACTGCAAGGACAGATCAAGAAGGCCCAATCCAGCTGAAAAGCCCTGGGGTCAATCTTTGCTTCACACAGCATGCTGGGCCTCCCGCGGTTTCTGCAGCAAGGCCTGAGCCTTAGTGAGGGCTGTGACTAGCACGCTATTGAGCTTTACTAAGCATAAAGACCTTAAGTACATTTTGGGACGGTCTCGGGGTTGGTATTGATGGAATATGTGCGAACCTAGCTGCAGTTCCCAGCGATCTCAACAAAGTATCGACAGTGCGCAGGGTACGAAATTACCAGGCAAGCTTCTCGATGGCAAGTTTGTGTAAAATACACCCGTGCAGTGTATAATAGTGTGCTGCGTCAGTGGAGCCACTTGTGCGACAGATACAGTTCATGCTGTGTGCACCGACACCTCGGGGACTCCAGCAACGCAAGAGGCAGTGCTCAAAGTTGTTGATTTTCCTATAGCATCAAACTGTATGTATGTGTGTGCACACCGTACGGGCTGCCCCCGACCACTGCCTTTACAGTATTCTGGTTATTATCTGACTGTGCTGGTTCCCTTTCACCACATGATGCGCCTCTAAAATGGCTAATAGGGCATGACTGTTCCTAAACAAACTGTTGGCGGATGATCTTGTGAAGTCCACTACCTGCAGGTCGCTCTTAGGGCCCACAATCTCCCGACCTGCTGCACAACCAGGATCTGCAGCATCACCAGGCACAGCATTCAACTGCAATAGCTCGTGAGCACAGCAGCTGTGACATGGCTCAGCAGCCACAGGTAGCCGTGTATTTGGTGAGTGCTTCCAAAGCCATTGCAGATGCTCGAAAGAGAACTGCACGCACAACTTATCGCAATTCAGATACATACATGTACTGAGAGACATCACATGCTCTTGCTTCAAGCCTCATAGGATTTCAGTACTGACTGGTCAAAGTACCATGCACTGATGGTCATGATGCACATCAGTTTTTAAAGCGAATCGAATACACGCTTAGAGCTTGCGCACACAAATGCCTACAGATCTTTCATTGTGAATTGAACTTCAAGCTCGTAGCTAATGAGTTGTAGTTGTAGGTCGTCTCCGGTTGTGCTGACCAACACAGCACAGCACAGCACAGCACACCTGGCATGCATAGTAGGAGGTTTGACCCACTTTACACATAAACAGTAACAGTATGAACAACAAGTTAACCTATACACTGTCATCACATGTCCCCTCAGCACATGCTTACACAGGGATTCCTCTTCAGATGACTGGTAGCAGTGAGACTCAAGGACCCTTCAAATCAACATCACTGCTTTGTATGCTGCTTTGTCCTCCTACTGCGGCTACGGCAGTTGCCAATTGTTGCAGGACTGCAGATCCAAGGAAATGGCCTTCAGCCAATACCAGTCAACACCTCAGCACCAGCAGCTCGCACCCGTCCCCTGGACAACAGAAACGGGCAATGCCATCCACAGCAGGCTTCAATCAGCAGCAGAACAGCTGTAGCTTCCCCTGTGGGTTCCTCAGCACCTGCCCCTCCTTCAGTGTATCCACCTGCTCCTGCTGCAGCAGCAAGTGCGGCATTGCCTTACACTCTTCCTGCAGCTGGTTTTGCAGCGACAGGGGCCACCAACATGTGCAGAGCTTCGCACGCACAGTCAATCAAGCGTCCAGCACCTGCTGCTGCTGATGGACCTCAACCCCCTCTCAAGAGGTTGCAGTACTCACAGCTGCAGCAAACACAGCAGGGGGTGCAGCAGTTGATGCAGCAGCAGGACGCTGCGGATAAACAGCAGCAACAGCAGCAGCAGGTGCCTGTGCAGCCCTGGGTGTGTCAACTGCAGGGTCGCACCTTGGGTCACAAGCATTTCTGGGATATACAACAGCAGCTGCTGCAGTCCTTCAACCCCTGTCACCACCGCGTTGCACTGGCACTGCAATGCATGATGGCGCCACAACATGGAAACCATCTCACTGCTGCTGCTGCCGCTGCTGCTGCGGCAACGTACTTCCGCCATGGCACTACCACAGTTGCAGCTGATGCGCTGATGGCAAAATCAGCAGTGCCTGTCACAGAGAACTCAGCAGAAGACCCTGCAGCAACAGCAGCAGCAGCACCCGCAGGATCCTTGGGCAATGCCTTGGATCTTTGGAACTGGCCTGGCATGTTGGAAACAAGCCACAACAGCAACATAGTGCCTTTTGACAGCCTCATCATGCTGTTGCTACAAGCAGCAGCAGCTCTGGAAGCTGCAGATGTATCGGGTATCATTGAACCCTGTCTACAAGCCTTCTGTTCCCTGTTTTATGCAGTGACAGTGGCTGATGAAACAACAGACTCTGCTGCTGCGGCAGCAGTTGACAGAAGCATTGACCAGGTACTGCTGCTGCAGTCAATTCAGAAGCACCAAGTGCTGCAGCAGACGCTGACATTAGCCAACAGCATGATGCAGTACTGCCAGCAATGCCTGCCTGCAATCATTACCCCAGCAGCTGCAGCAGCAGCAGCAGCAGTAGATGAAAATCAGCCCAGTCTCCAAGTCATGACAACAGCAGCAGCTGCATTGGCTCATGTTCTGATCAGCAGCAGCAGCACAGTCACAGACCTGCTTGAGGCAATCGCCTCTGCCCAGCAGACGAAATTTGTGCTGCAATACCTTGCCACCACGCCAGCTGCTGCACAGCGCTGCATCTGGGACTTTATCTGGGGCTCGAATCAGCCTGGGCAGGCAGATGCGCAGCGCATTTTTGCCAATACTGCTGCTGTAAGAACCTTCTGGCCACACCTGGAGAGGATCCTTGCAGGGTTCTTCAAAGCGCAGCGGAACCTCCTCACAGATGGAGTGTGTAGAGACCTGGTGCAGCTGCTGCACCAGACTGCAGTGCTGGAAACACAGGTGCGCAAGGCTTGTCTGCAGCTGCAGCTGCAGCAGCAGCAGCGTGGGCAGGAAACAGCGGTAGAGCTTCAGAGGGCTAGGGTTCTGGAACAGCTGCTGCCAGAGCTGTTGTCCTATATTGACAGAGCATTGAAGGGCAGTATGGCACCAAGCGTGCCAGCACCATACCTCATGAAGACACAGCAGCAGAGGCCTGTGGCACAGCACCACTTTGCCGCAGTTGCCAATACTCCTGGCGTCCACAGAGCAGCAGCAGCAGCAGCAGCAGCAGCAGCAGCAGCGGCAACTCCAACAGCTGCCCAAGCCAGAGCCGCAGGTGCCGATGCACATGAAGGAGGGTTGCTTACTGCAGAGTACTCACAGCAGATCATGGAGGTCTGGTTTGGCAGGCTCATGGTCCTGGCAGCAGCAGTTTTGGACCTGATACTGCTGCCGGATCCTCAGCTGGCACTTGTGCTGGAGACCTGGGGCTCAAGCCAGCAGCCCATCAGCATTACAGAGCTAACGCTGAAGGCAGTTCGGAGCAGTGCTGGATTCATTGCTGCTGGTGAAATTGAGGTTGCTGCCAGCAAGCTAGATGAGTTGACAGCACTGTGCAAAGCCAAGCTGGCATCCACAAACCAGAAAGCACCAGCCAGGTACGCTACTTGACAGCTTAGCTAACAGTGTTTTTTGCTGAATGATCATCACCACACTCTCATGAGACCCAGGGTCTTGAATTGATGCTCTGCTAATTGCTTGACAAGGTGTGAGGCTTTTGCAGCAGCCGTCTTTGGACCCTCTCCTGGCCTCCCTTCTCGTAGGGCACTTAACAGGCATGGCATGAGGTGGCAAGGCTTGCCAAGCTATATCAGATATACCACTACATCTGAAGAGGTTACTTTTCAGATATAGTATCAAACACCTTGTGGCTGCCATTATACTTTTCAGAATAATTAATTTTTTGTTAGTGCTGACTGTTGTTGTGTAGTGGCACCCTTGTTGAGGCCCCAACACAGCCTGTCCGGACAGCTGGCCAGCCAGCCATGGAAGCGTCTCCACCCATTCAGCAGCCCTCAACTGCCCTGTCTGGAGAGAGTTCACTTGCGTCAGCAGCTGAACCACCAGCAGAAGCACCAGTACCAGCATTGCCAATGCCAGCAGCACTGGTAGCATCTGCAGCGGCAGCAGCAGCAGATGGCTCTGTACATCCACAGCAAGTCAGTACAGATGTGATGAGCACACACAATTTGCAGCCAAGGCAGCCTCTGCAGCTGCGTAACTTGCACCAAACTGTTTTGGCGACATCAGTAGCTGACATTGTCAACCGCACTGCTGCTGTTGCCAGTAATCTTGCATTGCAGCAAACAACTGTGCCATCACCACCATCGCCAGCAACAGCAGCAGCAGCAGCAGGCATCACATCAGAATTGACTCCTCGGCTCAGCAGATCACCCAATAATGCCGTCGCTGACGCCCGTAAGCAGGAGCAGCAGGAGTCCGCTGCAGAGAGGACCTCACCAATAACGCCAACCCCAGCAACAGCAACAATAGAAGCAGCAACAACAGAAGCACCAGCAGCAGAAGCACCTGGAACAGAAGCAGCAGTGGAAGCAGCATCAACAGCAGGGGCTGGGTCGAGTGATACTGCTGCATCAGCCAGACACCAACCCCAGGATGTGCCTGCTGCTGCCCCAGTGACGACTCCCACAGCAGCAGCAGCAAGGCTGACTGGCGAACCTCCGGCCATATCACAACCTGCAGCTGCAGCAGGCCCAAGTACAGGAGGTACCGTTGCTGAGCTGCCTGCTGCCAGGAAGACAGCGGACAGCGCAACAGGAGCTGCTGTTCACCCGCTGAAGGCTCCAGCAGAACATCAGCTTCGCACTGGCAGAGCACAGGGGTGCAGGGACCCGAGGCACCAGCAGTTCTGGCACTTCTGCAGTGACCTGCTTTCTTCAGGTGACAGCACTGAGCAACTTGTGGGACAGGCCCTTGTTGCCATGTTTGCACCTGCTCGCGGCAGGCATGGCAGCACACATGCAGCAGCAAGTGCAGCCGCGGATATCTTGATACGTGTTGAGGGACAAAGCGCTGCAGGTGCAGGTGCGGCTGCTGCACGCCGCACAGCAACAGAGTGCACCTGTGCGGCAGAAGGAAGCTTGTTCTCAAAGTGGGATTGGGTGTACATACTGATGGATGCAGATGGAGCAGTTCAGGCTACAGGTGCATCTCCATCCGCAGCCCCCCAGCCTCAAGTTAGCCCACTGAAGCTGGTTGCAGGTGTCATGAAACAGGCAGCGCGGGCTGTCGAAGGAGGAGGAGGAAGAGGAACAGCAGCAGCAGCTGATGCAGCAGGGTCCATCCTGACTCCTTGCTTGGAGGCTTTTTGCAACCTGTATCACGGCCGCAGGCTCCGGCGTTCAGTTGCTCCTCAAGCTCAAGACCATGATCAGCAGGCACGGCAGTCTGCAGGCCTCCCACGGCGTCGTTCAGTCCTGGTTCATCAGTTGCTTCCACTGGCAGGGCAGCTGCTGGAGTCATCCATGCCATCTGAGAAGAGTGGATCAGCTGCAACTGCCAAACGGCGGCTGTTTTCATCAGCATGCAAAGATGTTCGTGAAGGTGTATGGGCGCTGACCTCATTCGACCTTTGGGCTGGGGTCAACAGGGTTGATGAAGCAGTCGGAATATGCAGAAGACTTCAACAAAGGCTGAGATGATCCAAGCCAGTTTGTGTATGAGCTTGATTCGCATGTCCCACGTGGTGTGAGAGGTTATTTTGTCATGATTGTTGACAACCTGCCATGGAGGTGGTGCTCCTCAAAGTCGTGGCAACCTCATTGAGGGGCACGAATGCTGGTTGACACATGGTTATGACCGCATTAATGTGAACCAATCAATGTGCATGCATGGTAATCCATCTCATTGTTTGTTTATGGATCCGTTACACCTGTCGGGGGCATACATTGACCTCCCGGCAATCACAGTGTGCATAGTATGTTTGCAGTAGTAGTAGAACACCCTTTCCAGCCGCAAGGCCCTTGGTATCGGAAGCTTGGTGGCTAATATGTTTGACTGGGCAGTGACTGGTGCTGTGCGGTGGCATGTTGACCTCAACCATTGGACAACTAATCCTCACAACATCCTGAGTGAGGTTGTTTAAACGGTTGTATTTTCTATAGTCTGATCACATGCTTAACAGTCTTGGCTGTTAGAAAAGTGAGTAGCAACAGTCTTTTGTTATATCATCATCACAGCATATGCAGACTTGTGTCAGCAAGTGCCTACCTACATGGGCAGTCCAGCACACAAGTCTTGCTGCAACCTGCCTGCGTGCCTGTCAGATCACGAGACGCAGTTGATGAAGAACTTTAATCAATTCTTATATATGCCTCTGAAGTAGTTTCGGTCCTATTGTACGCCGGCTGCGCCAGCAGGCTTCTCAGCGTTTCCCGCCTTTACAGTCAGTAATCAACCCAAGCATGCGGGGATGTCTAACTTTCAAAGAGGGGTTGTCTTGTATATGTAAAGGAGGACCGATGCAAGACACGTACAGAAGCAGGGGCATGCGTGTTACAAGTCCGCAGAGTAGTCACCCGATCGGTCACTGGTCAGACCCAGCAGTTGTTGCATCCAAACAAACAGACACTAGGAGTCGTCAGGGTCAGTGCGCGTTGTCGGGTGCTGTGTGACAGGCTTTGTTGATTACCACGATGGCTCTGCAACAGGCACCACGCATTGCAGGCAAGTCACAGCAAGTAAAACCATCAGCTTCTCCAAGCTTAGTTGTTACCCTGCCATCAGCAAGGCGTTCACGTTGTGTGGTCACCCGAGCCAACCCTCTGGAAAATGCCATCAACTCGCTGACAGTGGCGTTGAAGAACTCACCCATCAACGAAGGTAGTTCGACCGCATTGAACATTATTTGTATTGCGGCATGTTCTATGTCTGGACACGCCTCTGATCTTTCGCTGGCCCCAGTTCTTGGTCAAGTGCCAATGTTGAACAGCAGTGCAATGCAGGGCTCGTGCATAGCGTGCATTTGCAGCTGCACAACAGCTGTTGCCAGCGCAAAGCATTGAAGCATCTGTATGCACTCTATCATGAGAGTACGCCAAGCTCAAGCAAGAACTAGCAGGCAGTGTCAGCTTGCTGGGCACTGCTACAATGTCTGGTGCACACTTTCGCTGATCAGCACCTTCACAGCAGTGTGTGTCATGTCGCCGTTCCACATCGTCAACTACGTTTGTGGATGACAATACAGCGCACACTGTTAGCTGCTGCTTGAGCAGCACTGCAGGATTACTTGCTGCAGAAGCCACTCGAGCATCAGCCAACAGTGTGCACCATGTTGTACTCGTGACCCTCTTATGCCTTTCATATCCCAAACTTCTACTAAGATGTACTTGGGCCAGCAGTTGCAAATTTGCTACTGCAGTGGGCACAGGACAACAGCAGTGACTGTTGTGAATACTAGGTGATCATACAATACTCAACGCTTACCTGCACTGCTCTGAAACCATATGCAGGCAAAAAAGCGCTTGCAAAAGCACAGGCTGGTAGCTATGATGAAAAGGCTACTCGGGCAAAGATTGAGAGCTTGATTGCTGACAATAAGGTAGGAGCTTGACAGAGAATGCATGCACCTGCAGTCCTGATATCTGCCATCCCTGCTGTCACCAGATATGGCAATCAATCCCTGGAGGGTCAGTCACACTAAACCCCGCCTGAGTTTTCTGAGTTATCAACCAGCACAACGTGTCAGGCGCGTGCTGCAGGTACAAGCTGAATATTGTCCTACCTTGTGAGAACAGCAGGTCCCCATGCACTTCCAACCAGCTTCAGCCAACACAGGTGTTATTTATACCACAACCATGCGGCTGCTGCAAACTTCTGCACAGGTGGTTGTGTTCAGTTGGACGGGGTGCCCCTTCTGTAAGAACGCCAAAGCCCTGTTGACAGATGTTGGAGCCAAATTTACAGCAGTTGAGCTGGATACTCTGGGCCAGGAGGGCAAAGCTATCAGGGCGGAACTGGCAATGGTGAGCTTGAAAGGCACATGCAGCAATGCCGATCACACGCGATAAGCAGTGCCTTTGCTAGCAGTAAGCCTGTTCATGCCTTTTTCTCTGTTACACACAAATGACCTTGTCAGTGAACTACAGGTGTCAGGGCCAAGTATTGTGCAATTAGGCGTTTGCCTTAAGCAATGATGCCTGTTTGCAATGCTGGCAGAAGCACCGTGCTGGCCCAAGTGACTGGACGTGCCAGATGCTCATTTGACTGCAGCTGGCTACATCTCAAGGCATGTAATGGAAATCATGCACACATGGCCATGACAGACTTCAGCATCAATGGTGCTTACTCTCATGAGCCTCATGAGCCTCGAGGGTAAGTACCATTGATGCTGAAGCCTGTCATGGTCACCGTGATGGGAGCATTTTGCTTGGCAAGCTCTGCCACCACCCACCTCTAACTTGACACAGCAACCTGAGCCAGCTTTGGAGATGTTCGGAGTTGAGCTAGCAGTCGCTGTTGCTGCTCTGCGCTGCTGCAGATGACTGATCGCACCAGCGTGCCCAACATCTGGATCAACGGGCAGAATGTGGGGGGCTGCAACGACGGCCCTGGCGTCATCACGCTGCACAAACAGGGACAGCTGGTGCCCATGCTCAAAGCAGCTGGAGCAGTGTGAATGCTGAGCAATAAGCGGGTAACTTAACTTACCGAGTCAGGGCCTCCACGTGGAGGTGCAGTGCACTGCACCGCCGGGCGTGCACATGTGTCACATGGGGCAAGAGCTGGTGACCATGTGGGTCACACCAGTGGCTAGTGGCGTCAACGAGTGTACAAAACCTACACTCAACCGCTTCTGAAGCGAAAACTGTGACAGTTTTCTGCAGTGCAAATTTACTTGACTCATATGAGCCAGGCCGGGGCATTGAATGAGATAGCCCTTGGTCAGTTCTTAGATGTCTTGAATGTACTGTGCATGCTATGGCACATGTGCCAGCATTGGCTGCAGTAAAGCAACTGGCAGTGGCACCTGTTGGCAAAGAAAGACTTGTTCAAGTGCCCCTGATCAGCACTGCAAAGCTGTACTTACACAAACTTGTCACGGAGTCAGCGATATAAACCGTGTCAGTGACCATTTAATGGCGGACAAGGATTCCCAACACCATGCACTCATGCCGTGAGCCCACATTTGAAACTTTGAGTTCACCTTGATGGCGGGCGCCTTCAGCTGCACTACAGCGTGATCATGCCATGAGAAACTAGACGTTCTAGATCTCTCATAGCACGGTTGAACGACCCCCCTTACAACATTTAAAGGTGAGTACCCTTGTAGAACAAAGTTCTACTTTGACGATGCGACACATACACGAGTGAACAGTCCAGCACCACACAGCCACGAGTGTGCTTGCAGCTGTTGCCCTGAGCTTAACCTACCAGGCCACTAGGTGGCATCTCCTGCAGGAGTCCAGCTGGACTGCACTTGCAATTCAATTGGCAGGCCATTCAGACTGAACATGCCTCAGCTGCAGCTGCTCCCAATCGGCCACCACAACGCAACTGAAGGTGAAAGGAAGACCTATGGCGCATTTGATCAAGTGTTACAGCTGTTGACCAGGGCTGCTCATGATGATGTCCACAACTCCAGCCAACCCCAATGTTCCGCTGCCAGGTAGTGCGGAACCACGCATTGGATATAAATGACTGATGGAACGTGACTTCTGGCCAGAGGCCCTATCTGTATGCCTACCAGGTGTTCAATGCATGAGCTATCAGATTTGGACAGTGGCTCACCTCAGATACTGGGTTATTCTCGAAAGGAATATAACACCATGGATGACATACTTATATGCTGAGATTTAAATAACAACCATACTGATTGATTCGTACTGCAAAGTACAGAGCTCTTGGAAGAAAGATCTTGCTGCCAACAAGGGAGTCAGCCTGCCAGCCAATGCTTTACCTACATGTCAACCGACTGAGCTGCTGAAGTCAAGTAGTGGCACCACAACTGAGGTGCACTCAAGCACGGTTCCTTGTTAAAGACATCAAGTCACCGTCATAGAGCAGGGCTGCAACAATAAAGGCGTCCATGTGCAGCACGATGAGTGCAATCCCTTTGAAAGCGAGAGCTACATGTATGGCATGATGAGGGCCACCTGGTATTCAATGCAATATGCCTCCACGTACAAATGTGATCAAATGCTGAGCAGAAGAGGGTAGCCTGCCTTCTAATAACTCAAGATGATGTATGCAGAGCCACAACCCACCCTTGTTGGCCCCGGACGTCTGTTTTTATGGGCTGATATCATGCCGACAATCGGGCTAGCAAGCACACCCTTTATCTCATACTGAGCAGATCCCACCACAGTTTCTGCAACTTCAAACAGTACTAACACACAGCCTGAGTATGACAAGAAGGTGGCACAACACCACAACATGCAGTGAAAGTCCATATTGGAGTTTATTGCAGGCTAGGCACTGCCTTCTGCACCTGATCAAACCTCAGAGCAATCACAGTGCGCCTGCTGACCACAGACCAACAAAGCTCAAGTTGAGGCGCACCCGGCATGGTGTTGTGCCAGGAGGAGTTGCCGTCCACACCCTTGCACGTCAGCAGAAGTGGAGGCCCTGGATATCAACTGCCGGTGCTTATGGCGGCTACAACACCCGCACACAATATGCGAATTGAGCATGCAGGCTTCTGCTGTAGACACATAAACACTTCCAGCACAAACAAGCTCACAAGCCGGATTAGCTGCCCACAAGACTGTTGCACAATCACCCAGGACCGCCAAACAATTAGTCCTGACATAATCCATCACTTTATGGAGTGCTCATCCATTGCTGTTCTTCAGCATGCGCTGATGCACACGTTGACCAGGCCAATATATACACTGCAGCAGTGTGCATAGAGTCCCACAAATGACTGCTACACGGCTGAACTGACCGCAGATGAATCTGGCAACCTTTCTTAGCCCTGGAATATGCAGGCCTGGGGCCTGACTAGATGATTACATACATACACTGACTACAAACTGATTAGATGCAGAGAACCATCCCAGTGCTTACAGCACAGCAAGATACCAAGACAATAGACAAAGACACCACTTCTAAGGAGATTGTTCTGGCCCTTCAATGCTGCCTACATCCTGTAGCTGCTGCTGAATAGACACCAATGTTCAGGACAAGCCTGAATTGAATGAGGGTCTCCGCCACTCATTGCAAAAGTAGTGCAAAATTGGCAACGTCATTTTGGGTGTCAGCTGGTGTTGATAGCTGACACTGCAAGCCAGTGGTTGGATTAGCAAAGGAAATAAATTAGCAGGGATGATGCCAGAGTGCAGCAGCAGTCGATACACGGTGCCATCACAACACAGTGCTGAAGCAACTGCTGGCAAAGATCGCCACACTCAACAGGGCCCACACAAGGCTGCACCAACAATGCCGCCGGCAGCCACTGCACCTGCTGAAACCCCACCACAACTGGTCAGGGCCTAGCTGCCTTTTCACACATGTATATGCAGCAGATGAATGATGATGAGTGACACGAAAGGGCCAAAGGAGGAGCAACGCACTGCCTAGATCTAGGCTCCAGGGGTTGCCGGTGCTCACTGACTCATGTACCCAGGCGACTGCATAAAGATAGAAGCTGCCCCATACATAAACTTAACAACAACGCAGGGTTGCAGCTTCACCCACGACACTTCCAAAAGGAGAACAACCATTGGTGTGGTTCTTGGAGTAAGGGCCACCAATCCAGGCATAAGCAGTGCCCTGGTGCAAATGTGCCGGATGATTCCTTACACACAACTCATGCATTTCAAGGTCTTTGCAAAGCACAGGCGGGAGCACACGCACACGCTATGGGTTGCGTGCACACTTCAGACAGTACATGCCATTACCCCTGGTCACCTTGAAAGCGAATGCATGCGCCTGATTCTTGTAAGTGGATGTTGAAAACAGGCATGCTTAGGTCCTGCTGGGCCCTGATTGCATCATCTGTTGAGTCTGATGACCTCATACATTGCCACGTATGATGCTGTACATGGTCTTGGCATGCATACACATGCTGAGCAGACCTGTCTGGGCAGTATGGGACATGCAACGAGTTGGTTATGGTGTTGTGCAAGCGTAAATGCATGACGTGGAGTTGTCCCTGAACAGAAGACCTTCAAACAAGTGCGCTAACAAGTCAGACAACAGTATCACAACTCAACCATCAACCTCAGCACTTGCAAAATACCATGCATGCGCAAATGCTACAACTGGTTTGCAGGATTGCTCTTATCTCCGGCAAAGGGCAACACATCCACAGATTTTGCATCCTCTCCTGGAGACTGATAAGCCGCAACCACACCATTATCTTTGCCAACAACAGGTAACCCATCACAGCACTTGTCCCAAGCGTTGTCGGCGCTATCACCCCTTCGTCTCACCAAACAGGGTTCCCAGAACTTCAATGCAATGATCAGCAGCCCACAGGCGAAGAGTATGCAGCCCATTAGGATAGCCACCACTGTGAACCCAGAACTACTGCGTTGCACTATTGCTCCAGTAACAAATGGCCCTATAAAGCCTCCAATCACACCGATGCTGTTGTAAAGGGGCATGCCAATGACCTGGCTCGGCCCCCGCGAGGCGTGCGCAACCAGCGCAACCTTTGGCGGCACAGCAGCTGAGCCCCCAGCGCAGATCAGCACCAAGCATGCAAAGCCCGCGATGATGTTGAGCTTCGAGAACACCGGAAACAAATTGAAGAAGACAGCTGCAAACAGCATGGACCCTGCAGTGTGATAGTGCAGTTCTTTCCTGCGCTGGCTGCTGGCCGCCACAAGACCGGATGCGATTGCACCGACAAGGTATGGAATGCATGTGAGAATAATCGGCAAAAGCGTGAGCCCCTTATCAGTCGGCCTGGACTTGTCAGCTGTTTGCGATGACAAGGCCCGCCCGTTCAGCAAGGCATCCACGATTGTAGGCAGCCAGAGGATGTAAGTGTGGCTGGCGCAGGCTTGCAGGATAGCAATGAATGTCAGATAGATCAGCACTGGGTTCGAAAGGACCAATCTGATCAGCTTGATGGGCTTCCTGGGGATTTGTTCAGGGGGTGGGCTGTGCTTAAGATGTTCTGCCATCTGCAAAGCAGCAGCATCAGCAGCAGCAAACTCACAATCAGCAAGGTGGCCTGAGCTGTTCTACATATAGATGTTATTCCCTGCTTTTCATACTAGTAGTGCTGCAGCCATTGTTGCACTGAATAACCTAACACTCCAACCACCCGAAGCGCTTGGTGGAGACGACAGGCAAATGCCTTCTAATTCAACCTAGACACAAGGCCAAACTTTCAGCTGTGCTGCTGGCAGGCAGGTGGCCAGGTGGTCAGGAGCAGTCAGACTTACATCATCAGCTAGCATAGCCTTCTCTGTATCTGTAAGCCATTTGGCAGTCTTGGCGCTGTCAGGCAGGACAGTGAAAATCAAAATGCCCATCAGAATGCTTGGAACGCCCTCCAGCAGAAACAGCCTGCAAACATGATCACCACATCGCAACAGCTAGTGCACCTACTGGAAGTTATTGCAGCGTAACCTTAATAAACCAACACGGCAGTGACCCTTTGGCTGAATCTGCTGCTGCGGGCTACCTTGGATGCCCAGAGCTGGCACTAGCACACAGCCTTGATGTGTGCACTGCTGGGCTTGAGCCCTGTTTTGCAACTGACGCTTCTCCCAAAGTGGCAATGCAGTCATGGATTTCAGAGCGAAGGTTGTGACGTGCAGTTGATAGCAGATGTGAACTCTCGAGCAGCTTACCACTGCCAGCCCGCCAGGCCTCTTATTCCATCCATAGCTAGGAAGGCAGCCGCAAGGGGGCCACCCAATATCTGAGCGATCAAGATGCCAACCGTCAGATACATGTAGGGCTTGGTGAGCCTGCGTTCACATCAAGGCAGGCAAAACCGATGTCAAACTGCATTCTTCACTTACTGTCCATGCCAGAAGGTGATTTGAAGTTATATTAATGCACATCTGATCCTACCTGTTCTGAAGTGCTTGCAGCATGCCGACGAGGGCTGAGTGCTGCATGAGGAGTATCTGCTCAGTTGTTGCTGCAGCTGCTATCTCTGTTGTTGCTGAGGCGCTCACTTCAGTGAGTACCCTGCAACTGCAGCTGCATTTGCATGCGGGTACGTGCTGTAGGACCTTGGCCTTGCTTTGATGGTCTCACCTTTCCTGTGTGTAGAACTGAGACAGGTGGTACCACATAGCTGGCAGTGCGCCTGTGGGAACAGTGAACAGCGAGTAAGACAGGCAGCGCTGATACATGCCAGCCAGGTACGTAGTAAGAAAGGTAGCAGTCAGACTCTACATCAGCACAGTGTGCCGTGCAACATTGCTGTTGTGGGAAGGCACCGCTGCATGCTCCTTCTTGGGAGATGTGAGTTACTTGTGCCAGGTGCATGTTGGCGGCCGGGGTCTCTGTCCCAGTCCCTAGTCAAGTCTCCATTCCCCTGCATCTAGGCTATACCGCCAGAGAGCGCAGTGAGTATTGAAGCATGGCCTCCACCAACCTGCTTCAAAGACTCCCAGAATGAGCCTGACAGTGAAGAACGTTGGTGCGTTGTGAATGAGCGCCAGGCAGCTAGCTGCAACACCCCAACCCATCAATAAGACCGCAAGCCACTTCCTCACCCCCACACGTACCATGACCAGGTTGGAAGGTATCTACAGCAGAAAGCACGATCTAGGGCATATGTGTACTGTTGCACACTTGAGCCGAGCAACATAACACTGTTGCTTTGGTGCAGGTTTGAGGGCCGTGCAAGGCTGCTCTCTGTTTGCAGGATATACTGGTGCGTATATCCAAGGCGTGGTTCAGTGAGTCTGCAGTAGTCTGAAGAAGCAGGCAGGTAAGTATACGTGCTGGTGTCAGACCACACAACTGCCAGCTGTCCTTGAAGGGCAAGGTGATGGTTGAGTAGGTGGTGCTAGGGCTTCTGCTGCTCAATCAGCAGAGAATGTGCTATCTAGCCTGCATCAAAGAAGAAGCTGCAACTGCTGGTAGTAAGGCCTGTGCAGATCATGAACAATGTTCCTGAACTGCGCGTACCATCACAGCAACCATCCACAGAATGCTGCACATCACTGTGGCCTTACCTGAAACACACAGAAGGTGATAAAGAACAGAGATGACCCAAGGCCTGCGGAGCAAGACAGATGTACACAAGCTTGTCAGTCAACGTGCTTGAATCACTCGCTTCTCTTGCACATGATCCCACCAGCACATGTGTCCACCGGGTGCTTGGACAGACAGCACTTAATTGGACTCATCATAGGTTTGCGTGTATTGGACTCACCATAGGTTTGCGGGCCGAATCCTAGATCTCTGCCAGCACATGCGACAACAATAGCCAGTCAGAGTTTCTGGCTTGTCCATGCTGCCGAAGGAATGCTGCCGCTGTAGCAGCTGGTACCAGCCCAGCTGATGTGCTTACCTGTTCATAGACGGCGCGGCATACGCCAAGTTGGTCCTATCTATATGGTTCAACACTACGACTACAACGAATAGAGACAGGACGCGTCTGGAGATCTTTCTGTAGACAGCATCCAGCCTGTTGTCCTTGGCAAGGACCGCTGTCTCCGGCTGTATGATGGACACTGACTGGTTTTTATCGCACATGTTGTTTGGAGCATCAGCCTGCGAACTATCTGGCACCAAGGCCAACATTTGCTGCCACAACTTGCTGCCCAGCTTACAGAGTCCTGTACAAGGGGCGCGATCCCTTATCAAGATACGCAGTTCAGGTCAGGCAGCTGTTGTGGAGATGAAAGACGCACTTAGGCAGAAAGAGGGGCAAGGCTGAGCCTAGATGTCATGCTGTTGCCTCCCGCGCACTCTCTCACACGCGTACATACGCGAATACTGCAGTTTGTGCAGAGGGAGGGAGGTACAGAGTTGAGGAGCTTACCTCGACGTGAAAATGAGCGTTGTCTGTTCCGTTGTGATTGTGCCCCCGGGACTCCCGGGACTCCCGGGCCGTAATCGTACTAGCATTTGGCCCTCATACGTCCTGACCATTGCCCGAGACGTCGTTGTCATCCCGGCTGACCTTTATGTGACGCGATTGACGGTTGCTTTGCCTCCTGCTGGTCAGTGGACACTGTCAAAAGCAATGCTAGTAGTACAGTAGACACTCTGTTACAGCATTGAACCGCAGCCCTCTGCAGCTTGCCACTCGTCCTTATGAGATGAGGAACAATTCATCTGTGACTATACCTGTACTAGTGCTGCCTCAGTCCTGCTCCCCATCAACCATGCGGCCAGGACTCCTCTGGGATTGGTCAGTACCCCAAGAGAACAGCACGCATCAACACCAGAGCGTTCCCGAAAGCCCCTGTAGAAAGATGTCCACCACTGCCACTCAGGTTGTCTACTCTGTTGTATATGAAATCCTTCGCTGCATCACCATTGTTGCCGACATCTCCGATTGCATCCCGGAACTCATCCCTCTCAATAGTGTTGTTACTGTTCCTGCAGTCAGCAGTGGGTGATATTGAGACGCTCAATCTGGTCAGATCTGCTGGCAGTCTGCTTTCCAAGGGGAAAAGATTGGTTGCATGCTGCGGATGTTGGCATCATGTCCACAGCTTTCATGCATTGCTGGCATAAAGGAGGCCCCTTACTACCGTGTTGATACAACTTATACAACTATACTGAGTGTAGCATGGTAATGACAAAATGGGGTGCATGTCTGCAAGCACGACAGCAAGTGTAGAATGTGGTTCTGCACTACAGAACTGTGCAGGCTGCACATGCTCACAACCCCTGATACTTTGCTTGGGAGCTGCACCTTGACTGCTATGCACATGTCCGGCACATCCAGTCGACTTACTTGTCGAAGACAGCAAACACATCCGCATCAACAGCATCCTCACTGACAGCCCCATCGAGAACCAAAGACCGCAGCAGCTCCTCTGTGGTCAACTTGCCATCCTGCAGTGTAGAAATAAAACAGGTCTGATGGTACTGCAGCAGCCAAGGTGACTGGCTGATGACAGCTTATTGCCAAATGGCATCACTGAAGCAGCAGCAGCACCTGCTGCAACCCTTTCAGCCACTTTACCCTTCCAGATGTTGTGGTAATCATCTGATGCAAAGCTGCTGCACATCTCATTGCTGCCATAACTGGACAACGTCATCGTGCATCTGTCATGGCTAGTAGGCGGGTCAGCTGATGCAAAAAAGGCCCCACAACAACCAACAAAAGCTGCCACTGCGGGTGCTGGCCAGGCTAATATGCCTGATCGGCCAGCCTGCCAGCGGCTCATAAGCTATCATACTAATAAAGATTCATAAGCCAGCAAGCTCCATGAGAGCTTCCTGGCTTATGAATGGTTATCATTATGATAGCCGATGAGCTGCTGGCAGGCTGGCTGCTCAGTCGTATTTGCTGCTGCATTATTCTTCCATATGGAGCAGCAACCTTTTCAGAGGCACACCTGATTCAGATCAAACAGTTTCATTGTGAAGTCTATCTGCTCTGTGTCTATCAATGGCACATTGTTTTCTGTGGAAACATTCTTCACCAGCTGCTGCAGCTCACTCCTGCAATGAGACAGGTACAGCAGCACAATGATGATGTTGTGAGGGGGTGGGTGTGGAAGTGTGCTAGGTGGCTGTAAGAAGGTGCTGCAGCTGTTCAGTTGCAGATAGTGCAAGACCTGATACTGTGTGCTATGAGTTCTTGACAAATGTGGAAAGTTTTGAGACATCATCCATCTTGCAAATCACTGCAAGTGAGAAGCAATCTTGCAAATCACTGCAAGTTAAAAACGAACTTGCAAATCACTGCAACTGAAAAGCAATCTTGCAAATCACTGCAACTGAAAAGGAATCACAGAGGGAAATTTGGCAGCAATCTTTGCCCAAGGCCATTAGAAGAAAAGAGCAAGCAGCTTGCCAATGCTTTGTGTACGTCGACTGGATGCACCACTTTTGCTGGCCATTCCAACTGATACTGCTTGTTGTACACACACAGCGTAGTAACATCCATAGAAAAGGCTCAAGCCCTGCTTATGCATGGCACAGATCATCTACTGGCAGTTGAGTGCAGATTTTGTACAGTGCTCACTTTGTGACCAAGCCATCATTGTTTGAATCCACAAAGCCGAACGAGTCTCTCATCAGATCAGCTAGTTGAGAGGGTGCCGCTGCTTGAGCAGCCCCAATCGGCATCATGGCCAGGCTCACAGCCAAAGCAGCAGTGGTTGCTGTGGTGGCCACCTGCTGCAGCAAAGGCACCTTGGGTGCTTGCTGTACCCGCTGCACACGCACTACTGCATGTGACACTGGTTGCACGGCATGAGCTGACACATGTGCATTCTGTGCCCTCACAGTCACGCAGTGCTGCATCCTTCTTTGCAGAGCCATGCTCACAAGTGGTGATTGGAAAGGAGAGTGGCACGGTGATGCAGCAGTTTTTCCGGCAAATTAGGCATTAAATGCAGCTGCGCAAGCTTTTATGATGTGCGTGGCAGCGCTGTGTCCGCTGGTGTCACAGTCGGCTAGGTCCCAGACAACGTAACACGAAGTGCTATCACACGTGAAGGCATCTGCATATTTTAAGCTGCGCTCACTTTTACGGTTAATCAGAAAAATCTGTTCATATCGGCAGACACTCCAATCACGGCCTCAGCTAGTGCTTGACTGGCTTCTGTATGGCTATGCAAGCACAAGCTTACACTGGCAACGTGCTACAGCAAAGGCCCACGCACTGCCTCCAAAAAGTATCAAGCAGAAGGTTACATCATGTATTTTCAAATCTACAGTCGGTACAAACAGATCTAGCAGCTCTGGAGTCAGCCTGCATCACACACAGAGCCCAAATAGGCTACAATAATATGGGCTTTCGGGGGCTACTCGCCTCAGAACATCTTCAACCCAGTGAAGTTGTCATCAGCGTACCTCTGCACAATATCCTGCAGGTCAACAGAAAACTGGACACAGCACATGCAGCAGCTGCAGCACAGGAAGCACTCGCCAACTGGCAACATCATCATGGGGATCTGCCACGGGAGCTGCTGCATCTGATTACGAGTACGTCATATCGCGATATACTTTCAAACATCGGCCGTTCATGCGTATTGCTGGCACTGAACGTAGCATCCAGCTGCTGTGTGCAGAGATGCTGAGCCTTGTTCGAGCCTCAACCAGAGCAAAAGCAGTATTATCACAAAAGGTCAATATCAAATACTGCACATCTCATCCTCAAGTGCTCTGCTTTGGGTGGCAGCAGATGTCCTCCATTCTACCCTGCAGATGCTGATTGTCCCTGGGAGGCCAAGCTGGTGTACTGGCTACTGCACCTAAAGGCCACAGAAGCGCCCGGCAGTCTGTGGCATGCATACTGCCAGGCACTACCTAGCCAACAAGAGACCCTTAGCTTCTTTTGTTACTCTGAACAGCAAGCAGAGCTGCTGCAATTCAGCACCTGGAAGGTGAGCCCTCATGTGGGCACCCCATGCCCGCTGCTGCAAGAACAGTACACAGCAGCTTTGACAAGCGACATCTCAACTTGTTGCATGGCTCAATTTCTTTTACATGTGCCGCCCCAAAGCATGTCTGCGCACTTGCCTCAGCATATAACACTGCTGCACGGCTCTATCTCCTCTACATTTAGCATCGCAGGCAAGTGCAATGCAACAGCAACTGTAGCAACAGACCTTGGTACCTGTTGGATTTTCCTGTGCTGAACAATCTACATCATCCAAATGATCTTGTTGAGAACAGGGCTGAGTCAATGCATTAGACATCTGCCTGCGCCCTACTGCCTGACGCAGTGATGATAGTGATCAATATCAGCAGCCATAATAAAAATCTTGTCATCAGCCTTGCGCCCCATTTCAGAAGCCTCTAGAACTCCCATATGCTACTTATATGCAGGTTCTGGCAGCTACTCAGAGGCAAATGCTACACGATGTCCAGCAACAGGGGCAACTGCTTCTGGACAAAAGCAGTGACAACAGCAGCGCCTCTTCATGCTCAGCGGCCACAGCCATGCAACAGGATGTCATTTGGGCACTGAGCATGGTGAAGTCCAGAACATTTGGGCGTGCTTTACAGCCACAAGCCAGTACTCACCACCAAGGTGTGGCAGCAGCAAGTGGGATAAGACCTGCAATAAACTTGCAGGGTGATCAGCAGGTGCAAAACAGGTTTGAAGAGCTTGGGTCTTTGCAGGGTGCAGGAGAAGGAGATAATGGGCCAGATGACAACGAAGTGGTGTTGCTGATGGTTCCATTTGTGGACATGATCAACCACTCTCAACAGAACAACTGCAGCTTTGGGCTCAATTGGCAAAGTAACTGGTAAGATTGGGCTGTGTACAAGGCAGCTGCAATCCACATGTGTTGGCATGGACTGGAAAAAATGAAGCAGTCATGAACAAGGGTCCATCAAATGCTTAATGACAGCAGCGGTGCAAATGTCATGTTGCCGCTTCTCACTCTTGCTGCATAAACATTGGTTGTGATGTGAACTGCTGTTTGCACTCCTGATGCACCTTTCTGCCTGCAGTTTTGAAATCACAAGTAACACCAGCATAACTCCAGGAGAGGAACTCACCATCAGCTACGGCAGTAACAAGACAAATCTGGCCCTCCTCAGCTGCTATGGCTTCTTCGTACCTGGCAACCACAATGATGCCCAGCTTCTGACGCCAATCTTTCGCACTTGTTTGGCAGTCACAGAGGGTATCAATGGGTTTGACTGCAGTGTTCTGAAAACAGCAGTGGCAGAGCAAATGCAGGAAAACCGAGCCGTGCATGATGATCATAACAGCAACAATGCAGTACGAGCCGCACGACTGCAATGTGCTGCCGCAGCAATGCCTGTGCAGCAGCAGCTAGTCAGTGAGCAGCGACAATCCACCGCAGATGACTACAGCCAGCAGCGATCCCAGCTACAGTTGCAGAAGTACCTTGCAGAGCTCATCATCTACCAGATTCAGCTAATACTGAAGCTTTGTGGTACTTCAGCAGACGAAGATGCACAACTGCTGCAGAGACTTGCAGCAGCTCGCAGCCACAGCAGCAGCATCGATCGTGCCGTTGAGCAGCAGGTCACGGCAGCCCGCCTAGAGAAGAAGTTGCTGTTGATTGAGTGCAGACTTTTATGCCAGCGGATCATCAGAATTGTGACCGCTGCATTGGGTGAGTGATGATGATTGATACGTAGAAAGTCACGTACGCTGGGGACACCGGAACCCACCTCAGGACAAAAGTGCCAGGTGAAAGCTGCGCTGACATTGATTGTTTTTTGAATGAGTATTGGCGTGTCTCTCTGCCGGGTTCAAGAAGAGAGCTCGGAAGCTGCGATACAACGTCATTACAACCTTGCTGCCGCGTCTTATGCACCTCAGCTTTGCAATGCCAGCAGCTTATGGCAACCGATACTGACTGCGGAGGCCTTAAGTGCGTCTGCTGTTGGCCAGAAGAGAAACTCATTACTGCCTCGGCACGAACACTGAACGACAATCCATGTGGGGACAGCACGGCTCTCACATGGCCTTATAAGGAATGTACACACGTTATATGCCCATTGGTTGAACGAAAGTCAAGCACTCGTGCCCCATGGGGCAACAATGGATAATCGCCGTGGCAATTGTGATAGTTTTTCTCTTTAATCTAGGTTGCTATGTGTTTAATGAAAACAGCCTTGTATGGCGCTGTCTCGCCTGCCAGAAGGGCCTGTTGCTCGTCAGCAATAGGAAGGACAACAAGTCCCTCAAGCGGCCAGCGACATGGTTTGCTTGGGACTTGCTGGAAGCAATGGATCTGGTAGGTTGCTCTTCTTACTCTGAGTCCCTGCATGCAAGCCCGAGGGCAATACAACCGCTGATGTGCATCTTGCTGTCTTTCCGCAGTACATCAGCCCAGCAGTTGGGACCCTACTGTTAACGCTTTACAGAGCATTTCAATTCTCTGTATTTGTGGCTACAACAGTCTTTGGAGTGAGTCACTGCATGAATTCGCAGCCTACAAGCAGCACGCCCCAGCAGTAGCGCCTACCAAGGAGCTACAGCAAGCACGATGCCTGATGCAGAATCATGTTGCAGTGCATGAGCTTTGCTAACATAGTACAAACACAACCAACCTTTTTGGCTGATAATGATATCAGCCTTTCAAAACATATTGAGAAGCAGCAGCAACCCACAGCGCACCTTGAGCAGCATGCATTGGGATAAAGGTCTTAACAACAGCAGCTGACTTATACTGCTGATGCTGCAGAATGTCATATATGGTGCTAGCGGTCCTCTGTTCTTCACCTACTTCACAAACTGGACATTCGTGCTGTTTGGCCTCACTGGCCTGTTGGGCACCATATTGACTGCCAGGGTAGGTCGCAAAGGTCCCATAAGTACTGTCACTTCTGCAGTAGCATTTAATCGTGGTGCTGCATACCATGCAAAGCTGGTTGCTACGGTTGGTCTGCTTTGAGAGGACACCTGTAGCATGTTGTAGGCTTGGTATGCACTACACATGGTTTGTCCGGCTACGGGCTGCTGCATACAGTGCCTGCAGGCAGCTTGGCCAACATGCCATCCATAATGCAGAACTGAGTTCTGAATGTCAGTGCTGGCTGCAGCGCAACTCATGCATCACTCACAGCTGCCAGCTGCAGCGTGCCTGTTATTACTGCTACTGCTGTCCTACTCTTTCTCTGTTCGAGTCAGCTGCACATGAGCGTCGAGCACAGTGCAGTGACTCCTCAGTGTTGGTCTACTCTATCTGTTGCCTCCTGTCACGCACATGCAGGCCTGGAAGAAACAGCGGCGGCCCACCATTCCGTGCATTGAGACAGCCCAGCCGGTCAGCTTGACGCCTGGATGGACTGCAGCCAACAGGTTTTACCACCTGCTGTTGGAAACAGTTTGCGCTGCCAGCATAATGCTGACAATCTTCTATTGGTAAGCTGATTGAGCTTGACAGTCAGATGGGTAACCTTGGCTGTTGGTCAGCCAGTATCAGGCTCGTTGGGTGATCAAATGCACTGATCTGCACTGGCTTTGTATGTCCAGCTGCAGCAGCTGCAGCAGCTACCCATGATCAATCAGCACAGCAGCCGACCTTCCACTGTGGTATGAATTTGCCCGCCTGTCCAATGAGCCGCTGCAGTGTCAAAGTGGATTGTCTAGCCCTCCATTTGTTTGTCTAGCTACCAATCCTTCATGAGCTGCTGAACCGGCCTCAATCTGTTGGAGAATACCTTCTGTGAGGCTCCACAGTGATGTGCAGCCAGCTCGTGATGTCTCATGTACTGCTTGAGGCAGCAAGCCTCTGTATCTTTGCCTCCTTCATTGCAGGGCTGCTGATTACGTTATGGGCACTCCAGTCCGTGTAGACAATCCGTTCAAGCATGGTGTGTCTGCATTATTGCTGTTGGGGGACTTGGCACTGTCTCGGGTGCCTCTTGTCAGCTACCATATACAGGTGTGTGCAGGAGGCACAGGGGAATCATTGCGTAAAGTCAAATCTGCAGATGTCTACACAGGGCACCTGCGAATGTTGACGGCTGGCATAGTTGTGGGCATTAAGAGAGAAATCGACAACATGTCTGCACATCAGATGCAGGCTTGCCAATGCCATGTAGTGCCCTTCATCTTGAGCATATGACTGTTGAACACTAATGCAAAGCTACACCCTTGCTTGTCAGTTTACAGGCCTCAACAGCATCCTTAGAACTGCAGCCATTGCAGCGGGTTGCAGAGCCCAGCATGGCATTCCGCTGCAATGGCTGCATTTCCAAGAACGCTGTTGAGGCCCAGAACCTGGTGACAGTTGCAATGCTACTGCTGAATATATAGAATATATATTTTATTTATAGCATGCATGGCACACAGGCTTGCATTATTTCTGTGCAACAGACAGGAACCCTCTTACAGGATAATCCAACAATCACTGCAGGTGGTCATTGCTTACGGGTCAGTATACCTGGTGTTCATGTGGCTGTACCATGCTGGCACTGGTCTTTGGGTTTACCGAGCCCTAAACTGGAGCAAGGCCTCTGCATGTATCTACTATGCAGCCTGTCCGTTGCTGCTGATGCTCGGCTTTGCAGTCATGTAAGTGGAGTGGCAAGTTGCATTGTCAGCACCCGCAATGCTGTTGTGGTTGATGTAAAGAGTGTCCCATGGCGAAGCATTTTTGAGATTTTTTTGTCTCAGATGTGTGCCATGGACCTCCTATCCACCAACCACAACTACTTGAAGCATCAAAGAAAGGAAAAATGCATATGCAGGCCATACCAAGGTTGTGTGCTTGGTCTTGGGCTAACAGCACAGGTGCTGCATTTCCCCCTAAGCCAACAGCGCGCTAATGTAGACATCCCTTACAAGATATCAGTGCCTGCGCTTCGCCTAAGCTCAATGCCATGCCAGCATCCGAGGTTAAATACGTATGTTTGATTGAACACTATTTCCATTGCTGGCCCTGCTGCAGGTTTGCCGTTGCTAGTCTCCGGGAGTGGTTCCTGCGCCGCTGCCACTGCAGCTGCTGCAGCTCTGGCAGCCAGCAGCACGCCGACATCAGCAGCATCACTGCTAAGCCACTTGCCGTGTCTCAACTCAACTCAGCTGTGCCTGTGGTAGAAGCCTCCATGACATCACTTGGCAGCCGCAGCAGCAGTTCTGCATCTCCTAGTCCGCAGTTGACTGTGATGCTGAGGTAGGCAAGAAAGTAAGCTGTTGCCTTGTGTGAAAGGATCTGCACCATTTGTTCTGATACGGCAGTCTCTAGCACCATGAGAGGCTTTTTGCAGCAGAGTCAGACCGCATCAATCAAGTCCAGTGGCCTTGACTCTGCTGAGTGATGTTTGCAGCAGTTGTGGCAGCATGTGTAGATATATACCGCAGTGTGTGGGTATTCTAGGGTACAGCCAGCATTCACCGACTGGGGGACTCGTGAATAACCCAGAGGTAGTAGCATGCGGTGACAGATATGAATCCCTCTGTCCCTGTGGGTGAACTGAGAGGCTAGAATGCATTGCATGCTGTGCAAACTGCTTTGTGGTTGTCAAGCGTTTCAGCACCCCAATGAAGGATGTGTGTTCATGTGATCCTACTCGGACTCTTGGCACCAGTGGCCTATCACTATCACTGGTTTGTATTCAGGCTTTGGGGTCACAGGGGCACCTTACTGACAGTGGTGGTGATGTGTATATGTGTGTTTTGGAGCATCTGAGCAAGCAGGATGGGGTTACATTGTAGCTGAATGGAATGATATTGGAACCTGGCAAACGGTGCTGGCCATTGCGGTGCTGGCAATGTGTCAATCTACAAACTGACTGGTGAACAGTCTCACAATTGTGAGTCCCAACACATCACTGTTTGTCAGGGTCCTTGGCTGCACAGATCTGCGTTAGCAGGGCTGCTGATTGCACATCAACAACTGTACCCATGTCTTGGTGAAATGCAGCTGGATGCCTGGGCCAACATTCAGTATCTTATGCAGCTGGGGTATGTACTACATTGCATGCTTTTTCAACATGTCGATCCTGCTTTTGCAGGCCTGCAGTACGTCAGGGAGCAACCTGCAGCGGGCAATTGAATGGCATGTCCGGCAGATGTCGCAGCAACAAATAGAACAGCTGCTCAACCCACAAGTCATGTGTGTATAGTCCTGGGGTAGGCATCATCGCTTGTGTTGCAGCTGCTAGTGCTGTTCGGGCAGCACAGGGGCTGTGCAGTGGTGGTGTCTGCGGGACCCAAGCTTAAACCTTCTTCACTTTGGGGGGGGGGGGGGGGGGGGGCGGGGGGGGGGGGGGGGGAGGTGAGTATATTGTGCTCGACACACCATCTTTAACAGTGGGACAGAGTAGTGGCGGTCCGGCCAACACCGGGGGTGTGCAGGTGCCACCCCCGCCAGGTCAAGTTAGTGCACGTGCCGGCGAGTGCCACACAACAAAGAAGTACCGCGCACCCCCCGACCAGTGTTTGGTGTTTCGGTCGGGGGTTCGCCTGTCCTGGTGTGGCTGGGGGTGGTGGGGGGGGCGGGGGCGCGGGGGGGGGGGGTTGGGGGGGGGTGTGGGGACCAAGGTTAAAATTTGGGGCGGTGGGGGGGGGGGGTGGGATGTGGCATGGGGTATGAGACGGTGTATGTGATTATTTGGTGATCATTCAAGCTTATATCAGCTGTCAGCTGTCACTTGACTGCCGCCTTGCACAGGGGCTTGTGGTGTGGGTCAGATGCTGTGTCTCCAACCTTTCTTGTTGCATATTCGATGTGCAGCTGCTTCAGATTATTGCAAACAGCAAAGAGCTGATTCGAGGGCACTGAGGAATGGCACACGGCTATGCATGTACTCAGCTCCCGACTGTTGGAGGTAAAGTCTGCCTTCTGGTCATCAGGGGTGTGTCATCAACTGTTTGATCAACATTGTACGCCAGTCTGAGTGTTGCAGAGTAGGGTCTGCGACAGTAATTGTTCTGGGTGGCAGGTGTGCCAGTTGTGCTGGAAATTGAATTGGACAGTGCTAGCCATGTTGGCACGGTTCTGTGGATATTGCTGACAGCTGGCGGCCATGTCGTGCATATGGATGTTTTGCTGTCAAAGGATGATTGTGATCTTTGCTTAGTCACTGGGGTGGAGGCGGTTGCTTCCTTGGCATCACATTGGAACAGGTTGTAGCTAGTAATCAGAACATGAGCTAGCAGTAATAGTCAGCAGCAACACGATGGAGTACTATTGTTTGTGGGTGTGGTAGACCAAGACGATAGGCAATGAGTGCTGCAAGGTGTATTTTGTTGCTTATGCAACATATATAGAAGGAATCACAGTGCTGCATTGTGTTATCATACACCTGCGGTGGTGGGCCTGCATACAACTTTGTTGAACAATAAAAGCATTCAATGCATGCTGCGACAAGAGTATGGTAGCTTGCTGGCTAGGGACATTTGCCTGCTTTGTGTGATCAAAACGTCACTCACTGTGCTGCAGCTGTTGCATGTGTTCAAATGTATGTCATCCTGGTGCTCAAAGCTTGCAAAATCCTTATGAGAAGCTGAGGTGGAGATCATCTGCTGGAAATCTTATGAGATATCTACCCAATTCTGGACAAGGTCCAGGCTTTTGTACGGCCTTTGGATTCTGGGGTGTCTGCTGTTCAGCGGCTGGGCTGCATTCCGTGATGGTATTCTACATTGTTACATAATTTGGCCTGTATCCCTGATTTCTAGATGCACCGTACTTTAGAAAGGTGCATCATACATGTGTGGTTTTCTGAAAGCAGTCGTTCCTTGACCTGCTTTTGTCAAGTTGCAGATATTATCAGTCTTGGACCGACCCATGATATTATGACACCAGCATGGCGCTGAGAAAGCGTTCATACCGATGCTGACAAACCTGATCTGCACTCAGATGCCGTGCTCAATCTATAGACTAGCTAGTGCTGCTGTGGGTCTCAGCAGATGCCAGATCCATCTGCTTACCCATGAGTTATAGGTCATGCTCACCAGTGAGCAGTCACACCCACAGGCTGTGACGCTGCTGTAGGTGGCGTTTGGACTCTGTGTCGATCGTCAATCATGGTATGCAGCAAGTAGTTTGTTACAAGGCTTGTACCTAAGATTGACCGTAGCCGCTTGGTAAGTTACCAGTGGTGCTGGGGAGATCACTGTCCAGTATCAGCATGTCATGACACCCTCACAGGATATCGATATGATATCATGCCATTTGTGCTTTCAATGTCAGAAAAGCATACACTGTAGGCCATTGATCAGTGCTTTTCTGTTACTCAGCTGCTGTCACAGCTAGGCCACAGCTAGGCCACAGCAGGCTGCTGTGCTGATGACGGTACTGTGAGGCTTTTGTAAGGCTCATGTGTGTGCCTTACACTACTGTCGATTACAGACGAGGGTGCAATAGCGAAAAATATGTGTAATCTCTATGAATAAATTAATGAGTGGATGACCTACGCACGACGCTTCCATTATACCGTACCGCCACGAGTGGTTCTATGATTAATTAATTCCAAGGAGGCTTTGTAGGACTCCTGGGAGTACCCAGTAGAACTCAGTGATTAATTGCAGCCCGTGAACGCCCACATGCCTAAGGCAAGCTTGTTGGTGATGATCAAGGCCTGTAACGCACAAGAAAGCTTTACCACATCGTAATTTCTCCAATCATAGTGTTAGAGAGCCTGAAATACACTGCTGCAGTAGAACCGCAGAAATAACAGTTCACATCCGAGTTGGTAGAAGTTGTAGAAAACCCCTGGGGGGGTCCCGTAGAACTTTGAGGAGGTAAATAGAACTTGCAAATTAACTCATTTTCAGAATTTGGTAGAACCACTCGTGGCAGTACGGTAGCATCGGCGTATGTTGAGGGAGGGAAGCGTGTGTGACGGGGTTTCCCAGCGTCTTCACGCTCCCTACCATCCCTTTCCGCTCTCGAGAGGACGGAGAGGGTGTGTGTACTCTCTAGAGCTTTGGCTCTCGAGCGTAGCGAGGGAGTCAAAGCGAGAGAGAGAGAGTGCACATATTGCGAGCGCACCCGAGACTGTATTCGACAGTGGTGTGAGCTACTTATACTACGAATGACAAGGCGTGCATTATGGAAACCAGAATGCATGCATATCTGTATTCTCAACTTCGACAATACACAGCATATTGTATTCTGTACTTAGATATCTGTTACATACGGTTTATTGTAACATGTTGATTTCTTCTCAAGAGTAAAATCACTAAATCACTATAATCACTCTATCACTACAGCTGGTCCTCATATGGCACGTTTCATGGGTCAGGATAAGCGTCTTGTGGCTGCATTTGTTCATTTGTGCTGGTTGTTGCGTTGCAATCCATATACACCTATGCATGTTTTTCATAATCTTTCTGAGTCTGAGTTGGAGGTTGAGTCTGATGATCTTCTGCAAGTTGAACTTGCAGATATTCAACCGGATTGAATTTGGTTTTTGTTTCTTTTTGGTCTGCCCCCATGAGCCATCAGTTGGCTCCTTTCGG
>JABEVS010000495.1:0-46228 GCA_018290735.1 Coelastrella sp. MACC-549
TACACGAGGTATTGTGCCTGCAGCTGCAGTGTGTTTCTGCAGGACTGACATGTTACACAGGATGCGGTGGTGCTTCTTATCTCAGGACGCTCGGTCAGCACCCTGGGGTGCCACCCCCTCGCAACCCGCTTTCTCCTCCTTTTTACAGGTGCTAACCCGCTTTCTCCTCCTTTTTACAGGTAATGATGTGACGTGGAAGGACAGCTCGGTGGACAGCAGGACAGCTCGGTGGACAGCCGGACAGCCGAGGCAGGCACAAGCATCACACTCGGGTGGCGCCCCCACGCATGTCAGTGCATTTGCCATTGCATCTCAACTTGTTGCATGGCTCAATTTCTTTTACAGTTTGCACAAATGGCATATGGCACTATTAGCTATAGTAGCTATACATGATTCACTATGACCTGGTAGATCGTCAGCGACACTGTCAGCTTGCCTGGGCCATGGTTGCTCTACACTGAGCTGTGCCACAGGCTCTTGGAGAGCCTTTTGCTTGATTCATTGGGCAGTCAATGACTGGCATATGCCAGATGCATCTGCCGTTGACTGAGTTAACTCATGAACGTTCATGGCCACAAGGTATGTAGACAATTAGTAACAGGTCTGTTAAGGAGCTGGCCAACAAGTTCATTGAAAGTGCTGCACTTCATGCAGCGCACAGACGCCCAGCAGAGGCTCTGAGGCATCAAGGGACACAGCGAGACCAGGGATAGACACCACCAGGGCAGCCTCTTGGCCCTCTCGGAGAAGCTGGCAGAAGGAAGCGCTCATAATGCAATGAGATGCTGCAGAGACCTTACGTGTCATGAGGACGATACATGGTCAACACTGAGAGAAGCAATGCTCAGATGTTATATGTTGTTATGAAATGCTGCGGCACAACAACAGAAGCTTGACGCATGAGTTGCTTCCTGAACAGGCCTGAAAAGACAGCTGAGACTATGCACACAACCATCAGAAGCACAGGCAGAACAATAACAGCCACTGATAGTGGATCAAGCTGAACATCAGACAAGTCCATGCCTAGGGCGGCCATGTACTTCTTATCTATGATCGCCATCACTATCAAGAGGATGAACCAGCCTGCTGCTGTAGCAATATCCCCGCTCAGATCAAAAGTGTATCTGGGGTCAGGAGTGAGATACCACACCAAACAGCGTCTGGTCTTGCGCCTGTCTTGTTGAATTGTGAACCATAAGCCCATGCCTGCCACAGTGGTACCTGTAGAATCAGCAAAGGCAGAGACATTCAGGATCAAACAGCATGGTGCTGGTTGCTGCTGGACACTGCATGATGCACCCAGCTGTGAGACTCTAACATGTGCTATACTCTAACAGCATTGCCTACCCTGCAACAACGCAAGCATGCACGATGTTGATAGACCGGCAATCACACTAATGTATGGGCATGTACTCCTCACTATAAATGTCTGCACTTCAATGGAGGATAGACAGAATGTACGGCCGTTTGCTGACTCATGAAACCCTTTTTTAGCATAAGCCAGACGCTGCTGGAGCTGATGATCAAAATCAAAGTGCGTGCTGAATCAGTCTGCCAGACTATTCTACTCTCACTTACTAATTATGGAGAGCAGCAGCATGTGCACGGCAAGCACCTGCACAACAAAACGCAGTCAGCCATGACAGCAGCAGCAGCAGCAGCAGCAGCAGCATAAATTCAGGATGTAACAATCAGCACCGTCCCCATTGGCTGTGATTAGACATGCATGGCACTGTAAGCAGTCATTGCTGGCAGTAGTAGCAGATGCCCTGCACTGGTGATGGTCACCATGATGGCATAATGCCAGCTTTCACTGCAACACCACTTATGCCTCTTTTGCAGCCCCTGTTGCATGCACCATGTAGGCATATGATATCATAAGGCAGGCTCAAAGTGCCGAAAGATGCTCCTGTGTCATCCACTGGCAGTCCTGTGAGCAGGAACCCTGGCAACTCAGGTGACTGCCAGGAGTCCATAAACGAGTGGTGAAGTGGAGAGTCTGTATGACCTGATGAAGCTGTTACAGTAGGCATCAGGCCGCAGTCAGATGTTAGGCAGTATGAATTGCCTAACGATTGTCTCGCATCATACATGGTTTGTGCCCCACGTAGGGTGCCCTCCGTGCCCAGAGGATTGACATCAGCCAGCACCGGCCGGTTGGTCTCCATTGGTGCCAATGGCGGGGAAACTGGCTCACATTGAGCTAATATTCTGCTGTTTATTAACTAGTGTCCGCACTACTTGTTGTCTGTGTTTGCTAGGCAATTGCATGCTCACCACACTTGCATTCAGCCAGTCCAGGTACGTCTTCCACCAACCACTCAGCTGGTGCTGCTGTCTCAGAGAGTTGCCCAGTGGTATGTAGCTAGACAGCCATGCTGCTGTGACCACAAGAGCTGCAAACGCCAGAGACACCTGGAATACCCACAACGTTTAGTGGAAGAGTCATACTCGTGGCATCATTGAGCTCCAGTGACTCGCAGCATGACAACCCAGCCTGCTGAGGAAGGGAGCATAGCTGCTAAGTATGTGCAACAGTAACAAGCGAGCACTCATGCTGTTTGCCTTTGCATTTGTAACAGTAGCATGGCTCGACAAAGTGATACTGCCCCTCGAGGCTGCAAGAGACGTCTGCAGAGCCCCACCTGCAAAGATCGGAGCACAACAAGGCCGTGCCTGAGCGGCCTGGACTTTCTGACCGCTTGCTCTTTGGCTGAATCCCCTGGCATTGCAACAGTACCTATTGAATACACAGCATCAGAGGAGAACATTCTAAATAAATCGCACTGTGTAATTGGTGTCAACAAGCCTAATCCTTCGATGCTCAGTTGTCCAGGGACGGTGCCAACGACTACTATTCACTTCACGGTGCAATAGCTACCTGTAAACAGTTAAGAATTTTACAAGCAATGTTATACAGTGCTTTGCCAGCATAGGTCCCGCAATGTGTTGAAATATACCGTGTTTGTCACCTGAGCGAGTGACCTGCCTCGGGATCGCAGAATGTGGCCTGCAAGTGCATCGAACAGATCGTCTTTGGAGTGATATCAATTATTATTGTATAAGATCATTGTATACAAAGTGATTTACTGCTCTGCAAGTCAAGGGCCTCCTAACTGCCGGAACTGCACAGAAGCTGCTGTCCTGCATGTTCCCCAAATGAAATCTGCTGCATTTGATCAGGCGCAGACGACCAGATCATCGGTATGTCAACAACGACGCCAGCGGCGATGAGAGTAACAGTGCAGCATGCTAGTACTGCCTGCAGCGACTGCAACAAAGCAACTGCTGGAATTGTCTTGCATGAAAGTCAGTCATCTCACGAGCCAAATTACACCAATACATTCATACATTATGCTGCCATATGTTGGCTGTCACCCCGTTCGGGGCTGAGCTGTCACCTACAACTGCAGCAAGGCTGCTGCGTGTCTTGATATGGCTCCACGCCTCTTGTGTCAATTGCTGATGCAGTTCTGCAGCATCAGCTTTCAACATATGCCACATAGCAAGACCAAACCTACGAGGCAGGAAAATGTTGTCCATTGGATCGATTGGGTTTACCACCACTGGTTGTGCAAAGCACCCCTCTCCCTGGGTCCAGCCATCCACCTGCCGTGATGAACTTGCCAGCATCTCCTGCAATCCCCAAGCCTGCAACTTCGTATAATAAGTCTGCTGTTCTGTACTTTGCAACACATCAATAAACAGCACAGGCTGCAAGTTGTCGCAGGCGCTACCCTGGCACTTGTTCTGCTCGGCCATGTCAGCCCACAGCTGTGCCTCAGCCAGGACCAGCAAGAACAAGTCCAACATAAAATCCTGGTCTGCAATGCTCTCAAAGACAAGTTGCTCAGTTGCGGGCCCCAAGGAAGTGCTTTGCTGCCGTTGCTGCAACTGCAGGTGCCATTTGTGCGCAGCGCTCAACACCAACAGCTCCAGCATGAACCCCTTCAGGTGTTTGTAGTCCATTCTTTCTCCCTGTTCTCGCTGCAGTCCCTTCCTTACCCAAGCTTTGGTGAGAGCCATGGTTTTTCTCACCACGTCAGCTGCACTGTGCCGTCTTACTTGTTGACCCAGTGCACTGGCAGCTGCTTTGATGCACTCTGTGGTTGACTCCTGCAGCCAGATAGATCTGGCATACGAGCCAAAAGGAATCTGACCTGCATATCTGCTACTGCTGCTACTGCTGCCGCTCCAAGCATCAGCTGCTGACAGCAGCGGCTGCAGGACGGCGGCTCGCTGAGCTGCAGCAGCTTGCGCCTTATCTGCAATGTCGCCAGCAAGGTTGGGGGCCAGCAGCAGATCTAGATCCAAAGTGACATTACGGGTGACGAGCTGGCAGCTGACAGCTGAGGGGCCGGCTTTCACCCCAGCAAGCTGCTGCAAGTGGGACTCACAGAAGTGCTGCAGCTGCTTACGCACGTCACTCATCCAACGACTGCTGTGTGTGCTGTCAGGGTCCAGAACATTTACTTCTGCCAAGTACCTTGCTGGCAGATCAAGAAACAGAACAAGATCCCCATCAAAGTCACCCGCTACACAGGTACCCTTGCCCAGGGAGCCTGCAATGCACATGCGGTTGATGCTGACTTGCTGGTCATCAAGCAGAAGAGCAGGTTCACTGGCCGAACTGGCTCCATCTTGCAACTGCTGCATTACAAGATGAATCTCCTGCAGAGCTGCATGTAACACTATTGGGCTGGGTGCTACTTTGCTGTGGTAGGCGTCCTCAAGCAGCTGCTTGAACCCTGCTGCGTTTTGCTGCAGTGTATAACTGTCATAGACCTGTACAGCATGCAGACAAGAACAGATCAAAGGTGAGGGTTTATATATCCAATGGCTTGCAGACAGAGGCGGTTCAAATCGTTTGTGGGGCGCTGGCATCATATTGATGTACTGTCGAGAGGCACCATCCAGAACCCTGTAGCAAGTCACTGACTATAATTGCCGGCTTTCAACAGCCATATGGGTTCAAGTCAGTTGGGGCACTGGCCTTTAAGCAAGTAACATATGCCTATGTAAACAGAGCTCTACCTGCTTATCAGGTTACACGGTGTGCACTGCAGTTTGTTGTTCTGGTGACAGCAGAAGGCTTCGACTAGATGTGTTCGCACACCTGTGCAGGAGGCTGAAGACACCGTGGCCGTGTACCACCAAAAAGCTTGCCGCCCCCAAGCTGCAGTACACCCGCTGACACTGCTGCGGCTTGCAACCGCAAGGCGTCCAATCCTGCTGACAGGGCGCCTGGGGAGTCTCTTTGGGGTCTGCTGTTACTAACAGTAGTACTGCTGGTATGAACTACAGTGCAGCTTCTCGTAGCCTGAAACGCACCACTGCAGCTTGCTGCCGGGGCATTTGAGGCTGCTGCATCCGATAGGTGACGGCTGCTGGCACTAGCTACACTGCGATTGTTGCTGCTGCTTGCCATTGTTGCTGCATCACTTGAAGCAGCAGCAACGACTTGTTGACGGCTGCTGCTGGGCAGGCCTTTGTGCCCTAGTGCTTGGTACATGTCGTCTGGCTGGGCAGCACTATGCCTGTGACTGGCTGCTGCAGCAAGGGAAGCAAACATGCTCTCAGCAGCACTGCCTTCACTTGACACTGATGTTGCATTCTGTGGTGGGGTTGATGCTACTGCATGCGGAACTATGTCATGCTCAGGACTACCAGCTGCTGCTGTTTGTGCTGTGCCCAGGTGGCCTTGCCCTTCTGCTGCTGCTGCTGCCGCTGCTGTGAGTCTCCATGTTGGTGGGTTATCTGCTGATGGATTAGCAATCTGCTCGACAAGCCCATGTGATTGTAGTTCATCATACAACACATGATTTACCTGCAGGAAAATGCAGGGGTACAACACATGATGCATCTGCAGGAAAATGCAGGGGCAACTAAAACGTCTCTCATGTGCCTGGCAACAGATAAGCAAGGCATGAAACGTTCTGTTTTGGAGTAACACACATAAGAAGGCCTCAAAGCTGTGTGTCAGCACAGCCAAGGTCCTAGGTTTGTAATTTTAAAGGTATGTGGAGAGTGGCACCATGAAGCATCTGAGTCAGAAGGTTGCAGCCAATGCCTCACCCTCGGTCTGACTTTGTACGTTCCGTATGACTTCGCTATCTGCAAGGCTGTCAGTGCTTCTGGGTAGGCTTCCAGCAGCTGATGCAAGATGTGCTGTGCAAGCTCATCTGCGAGAGACAGGCAGCAGCCAACAACATTGTCAATTGCATTGAGTAAAATCTAGGCACATACTTGAGACGCATATAATGCCAATGACGCAGCCCATTGATCAGTGCTATGCCACGAAAGTTCATCTTTGAACACCCCTGTGAAAACTGCATGCACGGTACCAGTCAGCACACCTGTAGGCACGTGTGGCATGCAATTTCTGCCTTTCCCGTATGCACATGGCCCCTGAGGCTTGACGGAGCTGGCGCTCCTGTGCAGAGCACACATGGTAATCCCCTCTCCGACCGTTGCAAGGGGCTCCACACAGCTTGCAGGCTCAGAAAGGTGCAACACACCAGCATTTAATTAAGCAGTGTAATGCTTTTACCTGCTACGCCAGCAGGTAACGTCGCACAGCTGGGGCCTGGAACTTTGACAACTGCCGATGCTTGGCAACATGGGAGCTTGCGCAATGTCACCTCGTTGGCTGCAGCATGGCAAATGTCAGCCAGAAAATGGGCTGTAGGCGATAAGGTGGCTACAGCTTGACTTGACAGGCTTGAGCAGTGCTGGCAAAGGAGTAGTAGGAGTTCAAAAGGTTTCTGCTGTAAGTCCAGCTGGTTGACCACGTTCGCATAATGCCTGAACGTACTCGCGCAATACGAACCCTCAACTAAGCGCTTGATTGGGTAATCGTTGCCATCGAACAGGTGCACCGGGCCTTTACCACAACATCTACATGTACAAGGTTGCCTATGTCACTTACATGAGCCAGTTGTCGGAGCTGGCTAGGTCACACGATGATGTGGCCTGCCAGGCTCAAGCAACTGCCAAGCTGACGCATTTCTCATCAGATCAGATCAATATATCCAGCATTTGCTGCCTGCATGCTCATATCAAAAGAAGGCTTCAAGCGTAAATGAGTTCAAACTTAGCAAGCATGACATCTTTATGTTATGTGACCCTGGTTACTGAACTAGACAATGCTGATCACCTGGTAAAGAGCACATTCATCAGTGAACGGATAAGCAATTATCGGCATCATGTTCGAAAATTGAAATGTTCACCATTATCACTGGCATACTGTCCTAGAAATGTGCCACCACGGCTGCACTACTGCCCCTGCCATTGCTGTACACACCCAATAAACAGCTTGCGGACTCAAACACGACTGGCCGATGGCTCACTAGGAAGTACTGAGCAGCTGTGCCAACAGCAGTACACCTAATCTTACCAGGCTCTGAAGCTGCTGCATGTGCACCTGGTGCAGCTGTCAGGACTTTAGCATCATCTGTGCAAGACATTCCTCCCTCGCATTGTGCCTTTACATACGCTGCCACTCTGCCAGCTGCTGTGCTGTCCAAGGCGCAATCCACCTCGTCAAAAAAGTAGAAGGGAGATGGAGACAAAGCCTGCATACAAACGAACATCAGTTGCTGTCTTTCATTCAACACAAGTTCAGACAGTGGTGGCCAGAACTGTCAGTTGCACTGCACTGGCCACTATGCGTGCAGCAGTGGGCTCACAACAGGACATAACAGGCACTCTGCGACTCTGCCATTCTGGGTTTTTACTTTTAGATGGCAGAACAGAACAGATGGAAATATTCTGCTATGACCGCTTCACATAGTGTCAAGTTCACTGTGTGAGTAACAAAACCCGACAAGCAGCACCACTGGCAGATCACAGCTCGCAAGCTGTCTGCAGCTTGGCTAGCAAGCCATCTGCAGATTGAGAAGTGCCAGCTGACAGCTGGCAGTTGGGTGGGCCACCAAACTGATCAAGTCTGCTTGACAAGCGAAGTACCACAATGCACCTGTTGTGGTAATACCATACCACACAACATCACATCACCATACCATACAAGTCGCCCCCCCAAGGGCCACCCTGTCAGGCCCTCCTGAGGAGCCAGCCAAGTCGCTGATGGGGCAGGTGAAGCCTACCTGTAGTGCAAAGCTGAGTGCCAGTGTTGCCAGTGCCTGCTGGCCCCCTGACAACATGCCAAACTGCCTCCAGGTCTTGCCATCAGCCTGAACATGAAGGGTGACACCCTGGCTGAACAACAGGCAACGCTCCTGCAACGTTTTAATTGAGTAACTCAGTGCTTTCGCTTGTGGGGTTTGAGTTGACACAAACACAGTGATAAGGACCATAGCACATCAAAATGAGTCCCCATCAGCCTGCCAACCGAGTGGCACTCTGATGGCTCCTACCAGGAGGTCACTGGATTGAAGGTTGATTCAGCTATCATACCGTGTTGTATGGTATGAATTGTTCTATGAAAACAAACACCATACCAGTATGTGGTTGAAAATGCATAACAGTAGAAACCTCTCCTGCAAGGCAATCATAACAATCAATGCCACGCATCTCTTCCTGCAGTTTGTCCTCCATGAGATTGCTGATGGTAATAAGCAGGCCGTTGCTGATCAGCCCAGCCGCAAACAGCAGCATTATCATGATATTAGATATACAGCTGGTACTCATCCGTCATAAGTCGGCCCAGTTGGTGATGACAAGGTGCTTTGCAGCAATGCGGGGACTGCACTTGAGATAAGGCAGACGGCAGATGCTGGGTATCATGATGCCACTGCTTGAGGTGCCCAGCATGGCAAGCTCCCTTCCATAGGGAGCTCTACCTAGTAGTACTGACCTGTGTGTATGCGCAGTAAGCTGACCCTACGCCCCCAGTCAGCTGCTTGTAAACATCATCCAGCCTGATATTCAGCTGCTGCAGCACAGACAATAACTTGGAGTACCTGCAGAAATATGCAAAGGCAGGCTGCTGGGTTTGATGTGCATTCCAGTGCTCTCAGGTAACCTTTGCCATTAGCTTTTCAGACTGTCTGATTAGAGACTACTTACAGTCAGCTCAGTGTAAACGTGCTCTGCATACATGAGGGCAGTTCCACAACAGAAGCCGGGCCACATGTGAGATATCTGAAACCTGATCATGGTGCATGTGGCATCAGCTAGCTCTGCTCTCACAAGTTTCACCTCTCATCCACCAGTTGCTCTCTGGCCATCAAGGCTTGACTGTGCTGCTGCTCCATCTCCTGCAGTTCACCAAGCGCCGACTCCAGCAGCTGCAGAACAGCCAAGTCCCTATCCAATGCTGCTTCATTGACCTCACGACGCTGCAGTTGCAGCTGCTCCTCTTGTTCAGCTAGCTGCTGCTCTCGCTGCTGCAGCTGTCTGCCCTGCTTGATGAGCAGCTCTGTAGATGTTTCTGCTCGCGAATGATGATGATGCTGTTGCTGGTGCTGGTGTTGGCGCTTGCGGCTGCTGCTGCTGCTGAACTGCTCGCTTGAAACCTTGGACTCCCTCTGCTCATCATCAGTGCTGTTGTCATCACCTCCATCATCACCGCTGCCAGTGCTGCTGCTGCTGTGGATGATCGCCGTCCTGCGGCGTCGGTTGTTGCTGCCCTGCTTCCTTTGCTGCTGCTGCTGCTGTTTCCTGCTGAGCCGTGTCCCTCTGCTTCCACCCAACCCACCAGAAGCAAGCTCATAAACGTCAACAGCGCCATTGCCGGTGTGGCCGTCCACATCCATCATGTCAACATGGCAAGTGTTATCCCCTTCTACTGCCTCTCTCACTGTGGCAAAGCCCTCATCCTCCATGAGTGCCTCCTCCAGCTGCTGTTGCTCCTCAGGCACAAGCTCCTGCAGCATCGCATGCCGCCGCTGCTGCTCTGATCCCAACCTGCTGAGGTACTGCTGCTGCTGCTGGAGTTCAGCCTGCAGGCACAGATTAAAGCAGGGTTCCCCAGCAGCACCTGCTATCACAGCAGCAACGCCCTGAAGCCCAAGCAAGCAGTGATGCATACTGACTGGCGATAGACCACTCCAAGCAGCAAATAACTGCCAATTTGAACAAATCAGGTCATGCAAGCTTCATCATCAGAACATGCAGATGCGCACCTCATACTGCTGTGCTGCAAGCTCTGCTTGGGTATGTGCCTTGTTAGCTGCTGCTAGAGACTTCTGCACTGGCTTCAACTGGTTCACCAGCAGTGCCTTGTTGGCCTGTGTGCTGTTCAGGTCCGCTTCAGCTGCCTTCAGCTGCTGCTGCAACAAGGCTGATTTGGCCTGCAGCACACAGAGGCAAACAAGCCTGGCATAGACAAAATCCATGAAGCCTCATGTACATCTGCGTATGGGTGAGTGTTGTGCATGCAAGAATGGCTGACACTGATGGCGGTGCGCTACAGAGGACATTTAAAGCTCAGCCATGGCATGACATAGCGTCTTGCTGATGGCAGACTTGTTCTCACTCTGATGGGTGTGCTTGATTCTCCATCATACGTATGTGCAGGCAGTAATTGGCCTGCTTGATGATGAAGCAGACCTTTCATTTAAGAATAGAGGAGAACATGGTTTGTTTTATTGAGGCATCAAATTTCGACCTCTACGCTGTCTGCCACCTCCTGCCAGCTCAGGATGCAAATAAAATCATCATTGCAACCTCCAACTGTGGACTCATGCACCACCAAGCACACCTGCAGTTGCTCAAGCTGCTGGCTGTTGCCTGCCAACTGCTGCACCTTCTGCAGCTCCTTTCTGAGTGCTGCTGCTCTGCTGCCAGCACGCCTCTGCTGCTCTTTGGCCTGGTCAGCTCTTGTCCAAGCCTCAGCAACAGCAGCATCAGCTGCTGCTGCCTTCTCTGCAGCGCTGGTGACTGCCAGCATGCCTAAACCACTGTTGTCTGAAGCTGTAGAGGCAATGCCACCTGCACACCTGCCTCTGCTGGATTTCTGCAGTCTGCTGCTGCTGGTAAGGCCTAGTTGAGGCCCTGCAACTGCTTGTAGCTGCTGTAGCAGCTCCTGCTGCTTTTGTTGTGCTTGGTTCAGCTCCCATTCGACAGCAACAAGTGCTGCATCTGCCTCCTGCTGCTGCTGTCGTGCAGATGCCAGTTGCTGCTGTAAATTTGGGAGTGTCTGCTCTGTTTGTCGAGCCTGCAAGTGCTGCTGCTGGCTCAAGTCCTGAACTGCCTTCTTCGCTGCTGCCAATTGCTGCTGTGCCGTCATCAGAGCTCCCATAGCACCCTTCAGCTGCATGTCTGCTGCTGCTGCTTGCTGCTGCGCTGCTGCCACCTGCTGTTGGAGCAGCTGTAGTCGCTGAGCAGCTTCAGTAGCGCTGGCAGGCAATGCTACTGTAGGTACTGGACCTGAGGACGTTACTTTGGAGATGGTGAGGGCTGGGTTACCAACCTGCACTGCATATGGATTGCTGGTGCTGCTGCTGCTGACGCCGGGCCTTATCAAGTTGACCACAATCTCACCATCTGCCTTGAACACTTCACCAGACCTGCGGCACATTGGCAATGTTGCTATAGCAGAAGCATAGTACATGTGAGCGATGTCATGTCTTTGATCTAAGTCAGCTTGCTGCAATTACTGTGAAGCACCTAGATGCCGCTAGATGCTGCAGTTATTGATGCATATACTGTATAACATGATAATGTTCCAAGCACCCTCCTTCTGACAGATGTTATGGTATGATCAATGTTGACGCATAGCATGTTCACAAGTGCCAAGCCACTAAGCAATTCAATATGGCTATAATGATCTAGAGTTGTGCGTGTATGGAGAGCATTGTCTGCGACAATGAACGTAAGCTTACGAGTATCATGCCCGCTCTCAAGGTATCTCAATGACAGCAATAGCCAGAGTCAATCTGTCACAAGCATATTAGCCCACCTGGTGACCAAGTTCCTTCTGAAATCCAGCAGTCTGTTAGCTTCTCGTCTGTCCTTCACTAGCAGCCAACCGCCAAGCAGTTGTTGCAACAGAGCTTGCAACCTTGCTGGCAGCCCTGCTGCTGCTGAAACAGATCCTAGTAATGGCGTTGCAGTACTGGTACTGCTGCTGCTGCTGTTGTGAGCACCGCTACTGTGCAGCTCGTTCAATATCTTGCATTGCACCGTCCCAATCCGCTGTTGTCTGAAGTGTTCAACAACAGCAGTAGCAGCCTGCCTGTCCCTCACTATCATTGTGCGGTTGAGGTCACACACCTCTTGCAGGACAGCATTGACAGCAGTTGCAGCTGCAGGATCTGTTATGTACATGCAGTTGTGCAGCCTGCCTAAGAAGACGCTTGCTGACAGTTGCTGCTGCAGGTGTTGCACTGCTGCGTCATATGCGGGCCAGGTGGCAGATGCAGCTGTTTGCGAGTTGAGGGCGTGTTGTCTTGGTGTCTGGTGCTGCATTTGTTTCTCGTCTGCTTCCTGCAGTTGCTCCTGCAAAGCATGGCAGGACATTCAGCCTGTCAAAGACTCCATGCCCTGCACCAGAGTAATGCTGTCCTTAAACTCTTTGCAAGATTCTTGTTGGAGGAGTCTTGCGTATCATATTCACGTGTTGAACACAGTGTATGAACATTGCTGCTGTGCAGACACAGGTGATCATGTGCAGTGTCTGGTGAAAGCAGTGTCACAGTGGAAGATCAGCACAAGGATGCACAGCTGTTGGCCGCAAGCATTGGCAGGGCGGTGATATCAATGCTCTATTGTTATTTTCCAGAACAAGAGAGGTCACACTTTGACACTTTTCTCAGGCACCACAGTTCATCACAACACAGCACTCATATATCCATACTTAATTACTTACATTGAATGCATGAATGTGTGGGTTGACGCCATACATGCATTGAGCTCGTGCTCAATGCTCAAGTTGTCATCTTTATTTCCAATTCAGGAAGAAATGGTTGCAGCTTGTGGCACAAAAGACAATGCTGCTTGCTGGGTGACAACTCATGTGTACTAAAAATAACAGAAACTTGCTAGGAAAAACACAGATCACCGAAACACCAATCTCACAACACGCTATGATGATACCTGCAGTTGAGCCAGGTGCCAGTGCGCCTGCTTCCACTGCTGCTCGGCCACATGCACAGCTGATGTCCTTTCTGTCACTGATGCCGCAGCAGTTTCCAGAGAAGTCTGAGCCTGCGACAGCTTCTGCGTCATCCCTGTTGCCAGCTGCTCCAGCTCTTGCAAGCCACCAGATGCAGCAGCCACAACATCTGCTGCTCTGGTTGACTTGGCAGCAGCTGATGCTTTGGTGGCTTGCAGCTGAGCCGCATCTGCAGTTGCTTCTGCTAGCTGCTGCTGCAGCTGCGCAGCTGCTGCAGACACCTTGCTGAATGTGTCATGTTTACTGCTTGAAGCTTCCGCTGCTGCTGCTGCTTTGTGCTCTGCAGCAAGCTCCTGCTGTGCTGCATCCCTGATGGCCTGAAGTTCTCTGGCCTGCTGTTGCAGTTCAGCCACACACTGCTTGTGCCCGGCCTCCTCAGCTAGGAGCTTGTCAACCTGCAGCAGGTTTGCAACCATTTGTGCATTGTGCATGTGGGTTTGCACCACAGAAACCCCCAAAAGCACACTTTAAGCCTCTTATGTTGTTCTCAAGTGCAGCCTAAGGTGTAACGGGATGTTGCTGGATGAGATTGCACTGAGGCCAGCCAGCCTCTACTGCCCTATCAGTGGCACATGCCGCGCCTACCTAGGTGCTGAACCCACCTTTGCTTGCAGCTTTTTTGCCACTACCTGCTGGTTTTCAAGTGCTGCTGCAGCTGATGACAGCTGAACTTGAGTCCCTGCTGTAGCTGCAGACAGCTTCTCTACCTGCAACGGCAGATTAGCTCAGTGTTACATGCTTGCAAGGCAAGCCTCAGATGCAAGCTGCATGACATTTCAAACATCAGACAGGATAAACTGCCCAGCAACACTGCCCACCAAAGGCAAAAGGTGTGAGATCAACTGCGGACCACAGGGAATTATGCCTCAGGCAGATGGCACGGTGCCCGCTCACCTTCTTTCTCAAGGCCACTTCCTTCCTCTTGCAGTCACCAAGGCGCTGGCCCAAGCTGTCTTCCTTTTGTTGCAGCTGTTGCTTGTCGTACCGGAGCAGCAGCAGCTTCTGAGTTGCTGCAGCACCTGCCTCTTGTGCCACTTGCACCTGCAATGAGCAACAACTATCAAGGCTATCGCACCAGCATGGCGACACTTGAAAACGATTGTAGGAGCACAAGCGCTACCAGCATTGCATCCTTGTTTAAACAGCCTACTGCTCATTCCAAGGACCTTGCATTCGGAATCAAGTACTATCATATTTTCCTTGTTACCGTGCCTGTGAGGGTACCAGTAAGAGCTCTGAGGCTGTCTGCTTGTAATATCTTACCAGCTGCTGCTGGTAGCTGATCAACTTGGTGCCATGTTGCTGCTGGTCCCGCAGCAGTTGAACCTTGGCTGTCTGAAAGTTCATCTCCATCTGCTGCACCTTTTGCCACTGGGCTACATGGGGAGCCAGCTGATCACGCTCAGTCTCTAAGCTGTAGCAGATTTAAACAAAGAAACGCTGGTCATAGCTGCAAGCAAGTACTCTCATAGCAAATCATAGATGCCTTGACAGCATGCCAGCTGGCATTAGCCACTGGCTACAGGGGATTGCGCTCTTGTGGGGTGGGTCAAGAACACAACCAGATGCTGCAGCATGGATAAAAGTTCACAGCGCCTGTGACCTGAATCTTCCAATGCGATCTGCTGGCAGATGGTGCTCACCAGCAGGCTGGCCAGCAAATGCACTTCTCGTTTTACAACCAACCTGCTTATTTGCTGCTGTTTCTCGTCGATACGGTTTGCCAACTGTTCGGTCAATTGGCCTTGCTCCTGAATACACCCCTCAAAGTCACCAGTGCCTGGCAGTCAGGCAAGCGCAATAGTATCATGTGGGAGTCCTGATCCTTATCACAAAGACTTCTGTAATAGCATACGTTCAAGTCTCAGCAAGCGGCAGAGCTTCCCCCTAGAGATTGTTCACAACTCAGCAGCATTGTCAAGGCGATGTGGTGCCATTCAGCGCTCATGCAATTTTTAGGACAAGAGTCACTCCTGCAAACGAAGTGGGGCAACCTCCTTGCCAACAGGCCAACGCCGTGTTGGTTCTGTTTCTGAAGCATAGCAAGCAGTCATGACAAGCTGAACACAGGTGTCTTTCAATGTAGCCTCATGCAGCCTCACCTGTTAGCAGCTCAAGGTGTTTGACCAGTTTGACAGCATCAGCAACATCGACTGCTTGTCGGGACTGAGTTACTATGTACCTGCAGGAGGACCCACATGCAACAGAGGTGTGTAGCAAGAAAACTGGTTCCTATGTAGCTGTAGGTTGAGAGGCCCTGCCTGATGGGTAACAGAATACATGAAAGATGTGTTCAGCACACGCCATGGTACATCCTGCAGCTGCTGGCACCTGCTTTTCACTGCCGCATCAGGAGGTTTGTACCTACTGCCAAGTGCCTGCTGGGCTCTGCTTCCGGTGACACACTGGCACTCTCACCTGTCAACCACCTCTGTCTGGATGTTATAAGCAGCCAGTTCTGATTGCAAATCAGCCTGCGAATCAACGTGCAAGGAAATTGGGAGAATGTGTTGCAAGTATGTGATGGGCGTAAAGCGTCATGGTGGCACAGCCTATCACCTGCATAAGAAGCACTAACAACTGAGCTCAGAGGTCATGATGGCCAGATGCACACAGCATCTGTGTTGGGAGAAGTAAGATAGGAACTGATTCAGATGGCACATTGCAGGAGGCGCATACACTGTATCCTGAGGACAAAAGTAGGATGTTGAGACAATTGTAGTAATAATGCCAAACACCTGACCCACCTGGCTGATAGCCACCCAGCTACTACTGTTTGGTCTCTTGATGTGGCTGATTGTGCCGTTGCCTCTGAGAGTCCTTTTGATCCCCAACCAAAGCTGCTGTGGTGAATCTGATGTCTTTGCAGGATGCCCCTGTGCTTTGCATCTCTCGCTTTCTGCCGCTGCTGCTCTCCTGCTGATTGTTGCCACACCATCAACAGGAACATCCGCATCAACCACCATGGCACTTTCATCCCCTGCTGCTGGGTCCTCAAGCAAGGCACTGTGAGTAGCAGTGCCGGATGTTACTGTGTGTGTGGCAGCTTGAGTGCCCTGCAGCTGGTTGGTGTCTGCGGACTCCACAGCTTTCTGGGCCTGGCTGCAGTGCAGGTTTGCAGCTGAGAGTATGTCCAGACGAATTGTAACCTGCAAGTCGATCACACAGCTCTGAGCAGTGCTTGTTGGAAGTTTCTTCCAATAGATGATCTCCAAGTGAAGCAGAAGGTGTAGCACATCTAAGTAGACATGAGAACCTACTCATCAATGCAACAAAAGCATTGGGACAATCCTGCAAAGGCGTCGGCTCTGCACAAGATGATTTGCTCTGCTGTGACAATGGGTAATCTTATGATGCAGGCAATGTGGCAGTGCATTACAACGGCTGCTGCAGAGTTGTGGGGCCTGATATCAGTGCTATGTCCAATCAGTGATGCTTCCGTACAGCTAGGTCATGCCGCACCTGAGCTCGCTTGCACCCCTCTGCTTTCCTCTCCTGATTGATAAGGCCAGCCAGGCTGCCTGCTCTCAGCATCTTGCGGTTGCCTCCCAATGCAAAGGCGATGGCTTCGCCCTGATACCAAAAGACAGCCTTTGTCTGTTACATTGACTAAAGCGGTTCTTATGGATTCAGTGCATACCGCCGCTGCCATAGCCCTTTCAGCTGCTGAGACCCTGTGTGGCATTGCCCTGGTCTGCCAGCTCACCACAACACTCTTGCCACAGCCATTAGGACCTATGATGCACGTGAAATCTGCCAGAGGCCCAATGACCACTTTATCTCGGAAGCTTTTGAACCCTGCGTGAACAAGAGCCACCTGGGTCTTGAGCCCCTGACTTGTATCAGCCATCACAACCGCTGTTCAGCGCTGTACAGCACCCTTGTTGCAATACAGGTGTAGCATGATACAGACACAGCCAGCTTGCAGACATTACATTAACGCTTTCTTACTGCCTATATATCGTTGTACCTTCGATTACAAGGTGCGTGAGCCGCAAGTGTACGTTGCTCTGCTCCATAATGGTGTATGATTAGTCAGTACTGTTCAGTGCAGTGACCACCACAACAGCGCCTGCCCAGTAGGCTGTCCTAGCTGAACGCAATGTTACATCCTTAACTTGATGTCGCGATATTACTTGGATCAGCTCTGAGCCGCTGATGCTGCTCTGCACGGACTCTCCGCACTGCGATGGTAGGCATCTGACCACAGCCAGGTGCACAGGAAGTGATCGCAACGCTTGCAACGTAAAATTGACCAAAGTTTACTTCTACGCAACCGTTCCTGGCTGTTTCGTGCACAACCTTACATAGTACCCAGGGCTTAGCAATTTTAAATCGTTTGCTCATACTGTCCTAGGTTGTGACCTGCATTGATCGCTGAGAGCGATAAGCGCTGGTGTATTTTGCAGTTACCAGACAGAATGTGGTGAGTTGTCAGCAGTCACTCAGCGGTCAAAAGCCGACACAGTTACATGTGTAAAACAATGCAGCTCAAGACTCTCAGACCCAAAGGCCTCCTCTGAGGCTCAGCCAATGCCCTTGCGGATTTGAGAAGAGATTTAAAAGACGCCCGCTGCAACTTGTCTGCGTCTAAGGATTGGCTATTGCACCTTTGCAAAGTACCCAGTTATGCTATCTACGGGATGCATCCCACCGGCAGGTGGTCCTGAACCTCAACGGCAGCCCTGCTGTAGCATCCGGTACAACCAATAAACAGGTGGCTTCAGGCAGATGATCACCCATTCATGTGTGTCTGATGCATGCCATTGGAATAACCCTCTATCAAGAACTTGTGGTTGACCGGCAACTTCAAGGCTTGAAGAGGCCATTTTCAGGCTGCAACACCACTGAGTGGTGAGTTGCAAACAGGCGTACTAGAACCCACAAGCTGTACATCATCTTGTCCCATCATCATCATGATCAGGGCCAATTACCAACGGCTCTACTGCTTTCAGCCACTACATGCTTCTTGCCTTTGATAAGCTCAGTAGTTGGCACTGTTGCTGTGAATCCTCTGGCTTCCTGCAGGGCTGCCTGTGCTGTTTTAGCCTGCAAGAACAGCAGCACATCTACTGTTGCATTGTTCTCAACTTGAGATCATAAAGAAACCCACTTCCAGGGAGCCTCCCATTGCCATCTAGTGGCAAGTACCAGCAGGATTGTCCCTCACAGCTTCAGCAGCCGCATCAGCTAGCTAGCTTGAACCCCCATGTGCCTTGACACAACCGAATGCAGCACACTCACCATCAGCTTGCTGTTGGTATGCCGTGTCTTGGCAATGAGCGCTGCAGCTTCACGTTCCATCTCCTTGAACTTCATCATGTCGCCCTCCAGCTGCTGGGAGACCTGTTCACGCAACTGCTGCTTGTGGGCAATGTCCTGCTCCAAGCGGGCCTGCAGCAAGGCTCAGAAGTGCATGTATTTTGACATAATTTTGATAAGGGTGACCTATTGCCAGAGCTGCCAAACTAGTTGAAGGTGGCACCTGCCCTTCTGCATCATGCCACGAGAGAAGAGCCAATCTCTGGACCAGTTACACACTGCAGTGCAAGCCTGATGGTGTCAATGAGCATAATTGAAAAGTAAAGATCTGCACATAATTTCATCTTTTTGCTCAACTTGCCACGTGATGGCACATCTACCAGATCAGTGCAGAGCAAGCAGGATTTGCCAGATGTGAGAGAAGTTGATTGCATGCATGGCAGGATGTAGGGGCTGATGGTGCAATGCGCACATGCGAGCTGCAGGACACTACTGCATAAGAGGCAACTGCCACCCCTAGCTTGTGTCTTGTGCATCGCAAATCTCAACTGCTGTGGCTTTGATTTGTCCTTAACATTGCACCCCATGCTTATGAGACCAGCGAATCACGTACCAGACATGGCATGATGTGTGTGTTGATAGTTTCGTCTATCTTCTGCAGCGTGGCAGTGTCTGCTTTAATTTCTTCCTGACGCCTGTGCTTCTCATGCATCATCTTATGCATTTGCTTGTCTAGTTGCTGTGGGCAGCAGCAAGAAGAAGAAACGAACTGTATTCATCAGTCTGAACAGCCACCTCAGCTCTCCACCTTGCCCAGAGTCAGGCAAACTGAGCATGTGGACCCACATGTTTGCTTGAGCATTCTTCACAGACGAATTGATGGCCTAGGTGCGCATTGGTGCACCTACAGTAATAAGTCTTGCAATGAACCTGGGGTCTCGCCGCATCAACTCCTTGATTTTTTCCTGCTTGCCCTGCAGGCCTTGGATATCCAGCTCCTCCTCAGCCATTCTGTTCGATAGCTGCCCAAGATGATTCAGAAGCAGGTTGAGATTTTACAGCAACTTTTTACAGATTATCATGCGTACAGTTCCATACTGCGCTATTGCTATCTTGCTGCATTGCACCTAATTGATTATAAAGCTCTCGGAGCAGGCACAGCATCTATGGTGCACCCATGCCTACGTTTATTGAACGTGCAGTTTGCCCGTAAGGCGTATTGGATGATCTCACTTCTGCCTTTTGTCATATTTGACCCGGTCCCAGCACTCTTCCGGAACCTCTCCGCCAGAGAGTTTTGCTGCAGCCGATCCCACCTGGAGTTATGATGATATCATGTCAAACATTTCGTCGCCACACATCACTCATCACTGTCCTTGTCCCTGTGCAGTGAGAGGCTGGGTGTTAGTTTAGCAATGCCGTCACTGTCTTAGCATCAAATGTCAGATAAGAACTTGGTTGCAGACGTGCTTGTGTTAGGAGCTGGCGTTGCAGGTTTGGCAGCAGCTGTCGAACTTGCGAGCAGCAACGTCTCGGTACTGGTCCTTGAGGGCAGGGACAGGATAGGGGGCAGGATACATTCACTGAAGATCACAGATAACCAGCGTACCCAGCTATGCTTAGATCTTGGGGCTCAATGGATCCATGGGGATGATGCCACAGATAATCCAATAGCAAAAATCACTGCTCGCCATGGCATCAACACGATCACGACATGTCCGCTGGAAAATACACTGTATTCATGCACTGGAACAGCAATTCTAGACCAGCAGCATCACAAGTGGAAGCAGCTGTATGAAGCGCAGTTTGCCAACTTTCTGGAAGACCAGCAGGAGGGGGGCTGCCTAGGGCCGATGGCAACAGTAGCTGACGTGCAGGATGCTTTCGTCCGCAATCATCAGCAGCTGGATGAGGATGAACGGGTCGCCCTGGAGTACCTGATCAACACCAGGATTGAACAGGTGTTGATGGTGGCAGCTTGAGTGTCAACAGCAGATGACATGCGGCTGAAGCAACCGCACCTTCGCAAAACATGCGAAAAACAGCATTGCAGGTGCAACTGTTTTCCAATTTGATACACCGCCTATTACCCCGCTCATTTAACAGCTTGCAGCAGCTCCTGAAGTTTTCAGCTGTTCTTTTGCAGCACTCAAGTGGGCAATAAGGGTCAGTTGCCAGCAACTGCCAGTTGATCTGAAGGCATCGATCAACTGATTGTGTCTTGAGTAATCAACTGCAGTGATGCTTCTCACATCACACTGCTGGTCACTTGGCTGCAGGAATATGGTGCACAAGCAGCGGACCTCTCAGCCTTGTACTTTGATCATGATGAGGACTGCAAGGGCAATCAAGCCATGTTTCCTGAGGGGTACAGCCAGGTGGTCACAGCACTAGCAACAGACATCCAACAGCACATATTTCTACAGCACCAAGTTACTCTTATACAGCACAGCCATGAAGGCGTCAGTGTTGAGGTCATCACTTCAACTGGTGTCAGGACCTTCACTGCACAGTACGCAATCGTGACATTCCCATTGGGTGTGCTGAAAAAGCATAGCAGCAGCTTGTTCCGACCACCGCTGCCAGCATCTAAAGCGGCGGCGATACAGCGGCTTGGAGTAGGCCTGTTGAACAAGGTTTGTCTTGCGCTCATCAACTGCAGGGCTTCACTGCTGGCCACACCCACCACATCATGTGTGTTTCATAAGCACTGCGTCTCTTACCAGATATGAGGAACAAAAATTGCCATGCCCAGCAGTGGCAGAAGCTCAAGATGTGCATTCTCTAGCAGTTACTTCAAAGCTGCCGGCAACAGTGTCAGCAGCGGCTGCTGCAATTCCGTGTTCATCAACACATCCTGTGTTTACTCTCCGCCTGTTCTTGCATACATCGGCTGCTGTTCAGTCTACATTCATGGATAACTTGCCAGTGGGGTACAACAGGAGTCAAGTGTGTTCAAGCAAATGAGGCAGACTGCTGGCAAGTTCATTATGCTGGTATGATTTACAGGCCTCTGTCTGTTGTCGATGACTGCAGGTTGCATTGATGTATGATGAGCCCTTTTGGGCCCCCACAGCCTGGCTGAATCGCCTCCCCACACCTGCAGCATGTTGGCAGAACAGGTGGCAGGAGGTCTTCAATGTTGCTAAGTACATTCCTCAGTTGCCCATGCTGGTGGCGTTCACTGCAGCTGATCCTGCATGGGAAGCAGAGCAAGACACTGATGAGGTGCTGATACAACAGGTGATTGTTGGTGATATGTGTGTGTATGCATATGCGCATCATCTGGCACCTGCATAAGCAACCAATTCGGCCAGCTCATACCAGTACAGAAGCTTGTTGAGGCTGTGCAAAGGTGTCATGGTTGGTGGGGGATGAGATACTGAGGAGTGATGCAAGCACATAGTGCTAGCAGGCCCTTGAAATGAAGCTGGCAATCTGCTGTTGAGGCTAGCACCACACTGATAGCGGAGTTTTGAGGATTGTCAACCGTCGGGTGTTCTGCTGTTGTCGGCGATGCTGCTGCCCTTGTATGCAGGTCACTAGTGTCCTGGCAGATATGTACCCCCAGCATGCAGCAGCAGCTAAGTCACCCAAGCAGGTCTGGATCACCCGCTGGGGTTCTGATCCCTACGCCCTGGGGTCATATGCATACATGGCAAAGGGCTCAACACCCGCAGACATTGCAGCATTGGCAGCGCCAGTAGGGAGAGCGTTGTTCTTTGCTGGTGAGGCCACATCAAGTAGGCACCAGGGTACTGTGCATGGAGCATACAATACGGGGATTGCTGCTGCAGTTGCTGTGCTAAAGAGGCTGTGTCGCAGTCGCAGCAGCGTTCAATAAGACTGCAAGTTCAGTGGAAGCAACTCAATGCTGAGTCTCAATGAGTGTTAGGCAAACACTCTGCAGAGATCATGAAGGGTTGCTGCTTTATTAATCAAGGGCAATGAGAAGCATGCTGTGGCATGGTCTGACGCTCCTGTGGAGGTATCAGCAGCCACACATATTTGAAGGTTTGATAGCGGTGTTGTTATGCTTGAGTTGCGTTGGACAGCACACATCAGTGCGTTTAATAACTACTCCTGAACAAGACATCGTCAATGAATGCGCTTTATTGCTATGTATTGTAGATGCAAGGCTTTCCTTGGTCTTATATTCATTGCCAGTGCATAAGCACAACAGGTTGACCTTGTTGTATCATCCCCTGCATCTGGCTCCAGTTTTGCAGGGCTGCTGCAATTATCGCAGTCATTGGTTGGCTGTCAACACTTGCAGGGCTTTTCTAGGTTTCAATGAAGCCATCAATGCCTCTTGTACGCTTTGTTCAGCAGTTCAGCTACTGCTGCTGCTGCTGCTGCTTTAAGTGCTGCTGCAGTTCATATTTCTGGGGCAGCTGACAATCACACAATACCACAAGAAATTGACTTTTAGATCATGGCAGCTGCACACAGTGCCACAGTGTTATTCACTGTTTGCCAGTGGGTGCAGTGTGACGTGTCATAGGCTGAGACTGCATGTGCTGGTGTTTGTCAAGCAACAAACCGCTAGATCTTGCTACTTGTGAGGTTGGATATTTGCCAGATATGATGTGCATCGACAAGTTGCCTATGTCACAGCTGTAGCCACGCGTGATGCCATCTGCTAGGTTGTTTTCAGACGACAAGACTGTTCAATCAATGGTCTCACTTGGGGTTGCTTCAACGCCTCCTGCTCAACAGGAGCAAGTTGCGGTCTCCTCCTGCAGACCTGTTGCCATGCAGAGTCCATGTTTTGACAGTTCCAAAGCGCAAATGCTTTTGCATATGCCATATCACAGTATGATTGCATGAGGAAAAGCACCTGCCATATCACACTTTGAGTGCATCAGGTGACGCACCTGATCAAGGCTGCACATGCATATGAAGATGCATGACGTCATTGCATACATGTACAGCTCTTCTGTGTATGTGAGTTGTAAACTGCATGCTTTCTGTCATGAGGGCATGGGCCTAGAGGAGTCATGATCATCTTGGTTCTTGGTTACATCGGTTGGCTGATGAGGCTCAGCTCATGATCATGAGCTTGGGCAGCCAACCATTGGCTGCTGCCAGCAGCTGTGCCGACTTGGGTGGCCCGGGGTCATTGATGGCCGCTGCAGGGACGGGTAACTGGTACTCCGTAGTTTCTTAATCAATTCAACTGATTGAGATTTGAACTCTACCTCAAACGTTACAGAACTTGTATGGCATTCGCAAGCGCTACTAACATGCTTGTGAGCTGTGAGGGCAAACGACAGCTGCAGCACATGTGCCCATGCAGCCAATGGAACAAACACACTTTGCCTGAATGCCGGGCCCAGGGGAAATGTTAAGAATTATATTAAGCCATATGACACTGCAATGCAAAAACACTCTTCGTTGCGCAGGTTCCCAGTTGATGAAGTGCCATTCCTATAGACCAAGAGACAACAGACACATTTCCCAGTTGTGCAAGACATTACTCATTGATGATAATGCGGTCACCAGTATGCAAACTTCACCGAGTAGTGACTACTAGTGCATAGTATGCATATATCCTCTGTGGTGTGCTGTGTACACATCAGCCCGATATTGCTGGCTGTTGACAGCCCGCTCGCAGGCAGCGCAGCCAGAAGCCAGCCGCTGGCTTCATGATGAGCTGGCTTCATGATGAGCTCACTGCAGCAACACCCCCTTGGCTGCCAGCGCAGCAAATGCAGCAGTGGCAGTATACTCTTCAGCCATCACCCCCTCATGCAGATGCAACAGCTTGCACCCATCAGCCTTCATTGGATCCCTGGCCCTCACAATCGCACTACACAACCTGACCCTACTGCTGTCCCTGACTTGCCCTTTGAAGCTCCACAGCTGATACGTGACTACAAGCAACCCCCCTGCCTGTATGTTGTTTTCTACACCATCGTATAAACTGTTACTGACACTATCTGCAGCGCTGGCAGGAGCCTCAGCCACTGCAGAACCCTCTGCAGCTGCTGCTGCCCCATCTTCTTGCAGCAGTGGCCGTACGGTTATCCCATCTACCCAAGTCAAGCCTGCTGCTGCAGCATCAGCAGGCTCGCCCATGCACTTGGTGACAGGCAGTACACGACCAGCTGGAGTTACCCAAGTGGCCCCCGGCTCGGCCAACAGCGACAAGTTTCCTGCAAGCGCATTGCTCTGCAACAGTCCAAGCTGCGTGATCATGCCCCGAAGCAGTGCTGCAGGTTCAGCTGGGTTCTTTATGCTGCCAAACTGCATCAGGGCCTCTACTATACCGCCGGCACAGGGCTGTGTAGCTAGATGGATGTTGGTGGCGCCTGCTTCTACTGCTTTTGTTGCGTAGGCCTTAAGCTCTGGGTGTGCGTTGGACACCATGCAGCCACGCACCCCAGGCACTTCAAAGAGTTCAATGTCATTTCCCGAGTCACCATTCACCTACAAGGGCACAGCAGACACCACACAACCACTGGTATCAATAACAATTGTTTCTTTTTGATATCAATATAGATACATCATCATAATGATACTATATTGCCCTTCCCCAAAATGCCTGAAGGTACATATTTGCACTGGGGTAAGCAATCTCCTTCTGTACATGTGCTGCTGCCATCATGACGGTGGACAAAGACATGAACAGGTCTGAACTGTCTTCCGACTCAAGTGTGCTCTTTATACTTCTGAGCAACTTTGCCAGGCAACTCAAGCAGAAGTATATATAACACACCATATTCAGATATCATGCAGACCTATTCATGCCCTGCTTTTTTGGTCAAATCCAAACAGACTAGCACAGAATTGGCAAACAGTGTTTGTAGCTGAGCTCATCACGTCAAAAATGGCTGTGAAACACAGCTACGAAACACCACCCTGCTTCTGTTGAGTAGGTAACACACCTGCACACCATCTGGTGGATATGCCCCAGCTTCCTTCAGCTCTTTTAGAATGAACTCCAAAGCTTTGCCCTTGCCAGCCCCCTGAGCCAGGATATCCACATCCAGCCCACCACTATATATGACCTTGGCTGCAAGGCCTGCTGCTGCTAGAGAGTCCCTGAGCTGCTGGAGGACTGCTTCATCTGCTTCCGGCGAGGCACGCTGGAGATGGTAACTGAGTTTATGACGCCTCTGCTCACTGGCAACCTGACCAGGAACACAACACATACGTAGCTGCTGCTGTCATTTGCAAGATGAAAATTGCAGTGAAAGTGATGATATTGGGATGCTGCCATGTGAGACAATTTCCCTCCACGTAAGCAACTGCTGTCAAGAAAGTCAGTTGACCCACAATGGATTTGCACTGAGCTAGAAGCTCACAAAAGAATCTCAAATCCCCTCATGCCCCTGACTGGCTCTTCCAGGAGCTGCACAGGAGCATACATCCTATTATAGCAGCCTCCCCACAGCTCAGCATCTTCCTAATGCCTCAACTGACAGCTAGACTGCAATAACAGATCTACATACACTGTTGGACAAGCTCAGATTATGATGCAGACGTTCGTTTAGGACTGCCAGCACCCAGACAGGAGATATAAGTTTGCTGTATGCTTTGTTGTACAATTACATAGACCACATGTTTCGGTCGTGTCAAGGGCCTTCTTCAGGTCAATAGCAATTGTGAACAACCCTTGACACGGCCGAAACATGTAGTCTATGTAATTGCACAATATAGCTTACAGCAAACTTATATCTCCTGTCTGGGTGCTGGCAGTTCTACGCGGACGTCTGTATCATAATCAGTGCTGGCAATTCTAAACAAATGTCTGTATCATAATCAAAACCAGCGTGTACAGCACAGTAGCCACAGGTTTGGTCACCAGCGGCAGCTGCATACCTGTGGTGTGAGCTGTGGTATCTGTGCTGCCAGTTGCTGCACCTTGTTCCTGTCCCAGCCTTGATCCAGGTATGCTGTCCAGGCTGTGTCAGGGACCAGCGTGCCATCAGGCCCGCGGTAGAAGATCTCAGTGCCAACAGAGCAGATCAAGACATTGGGGTTTAGCAGAGGAGCCTCATCCTGTGAAAAATGCCCAGTCAGCAGTGGCAGTTGCATCAATACAGTGTGCTTGTATTTGTGTGTGTGTGTTGGGAGGGGGGGAAGAGCTATTGTTATGATGGCAGATTGGAGTGTGCAGACAACGGGGCACTGGACTGTGGCAACTCGCAATAAGGGCTTTTAAGATAGAGTAGTGCAAGGGATGGCCCTGGCAACACTCAGTATTGAACTTGGGCTGTAGAGCACGCTCCTCACCAACTTTGTGTAGATTTGAAACCCACCTTGCATAGAATGAAAGGTTTGTGAGGTTTGCATTGAATGCAAGCGGCATTTTAATCTACACAAGGATTGTGAGTATTGCTGCACAGCCCACAAAAATCAAAACGCCATTGCAAGCTTACTTGCCAGGAAAAGCGCTATTGTTACTGATATCAATTTTGGCAATTCGCGCCAGCATTAGCTGAGCCAATATATTTTCGCGGATGTACAGTGATATGTGGTGAGCAACGCAAGTACCAGGGATGCAGCTGATCCGAAACACTGCAACATGCTTACCCAGAGCTTACAGAACAGGTTTGGGGACCTGCCAGTAGAGAAGACCAGCAAACTGTCATGAGCAAAGTTGATGTTCCACAGACGGTTAAACATCTGCAACCGCTCGTGTGTCGGGTCCTCATTCTGCACCTGTAGAGGGGGTTGTGGAAGGAAACCAGCGAAGTCTGTTGTCAGCCCCAAAGCCCTGCTGTTAAGTTAATGAGTCCAACAAGACACCAGGCACAACCCTTGCTTCAACGTATGCAAGTGATATGCTATAAACGCAGATGTTTGCGCCTTGCAACGCTCAACCGGTGGCATATACCGCTGCACGACAGCACGTTCTGTGTACTTGCCATCGTATGGTCCAGATCTGACACCAGCACGAAACGAGGCTTTGAGCAGCCATGAAGTGCTAGCTGTACATTGCCAGCGGCCATAGTAGCGCCTTCAGTGGGCTCGGTGCAGCCCTTCTGTGTCTTGAGCTGGGTGACTAAACTGTTACAGGGCTTGCGAAAGGAGAGAGCACACGATCACAATGTAGTATGCATCATGGCTCTCAGGTGGTATCTTTCAAATGAAGGGAAGTGGGGGAGTGGATGAGGCTCGTGTGCGTCATTCTTTGGAGTTGTCATTGTGGGACCGTCGGCATGGCTTCCAAAGTTATCGACGCTTTGGGACTGCTGAATGGCTCGAACTACATAATGGTATGTTTTTATATCTCTGCTGTAGGTGCCTTAACACCACCACCATCACAAAAAGTCCTGTCCGCACCCAAGCACACAGCGTCTGCGTGTCATCTGCCTGACAGCTCCTCCACGTTTGTGGAAGCGTACATGATGTGTGTGTGAGCGTCATCGGCAGCCTGCGGGCCCGGGATCAGCAAACTCCAGCTACACAGTACAGCAGTTGGCAGCAATGGTGGCAGAAGCCCCAGCAACCTTCTATGGCCGGAGTTATACGTCAAAGAAGTCAGCAATAGCTGGCTTATCGCCAGAAGAAGCACGGGTCAGAGCAGTAGCTGAGGTTGTGAATTGCCTGATTCAAGGCGTGAAAGAAGGCAAAGATGTAGACCTGAATCAGTTGAAAACAGAGGTTTGTGCCCCACAACTCACTGGTTGCGTTGCAGCATTATCTGTTCCTCACTACATACATATATAAGGCCATCATACAACAATTACGTACTGTTGAGCGGCATGCAGCTGCATGTTGCTGCGCTACAGACCTTGTGCCCCCCTGTCTGGGACCGCACATGTTTCTACCATACGTGTCATGGCCGCATGACAGCAGGGTTATCTAGACGCGATCTGGTTATGCTAGCTGGCGTTGATGCCTTACATGGCGAGCACTCTGGCGGCAGGGTCAGCCTGTCAGCATCAGCACATGCTGCCCGGCAGTAACTGCACCAACACGTTTGAGATCACTTAAACTGCCATGTTTGCAGATTTCTCGTAAGTACGGCCTGTCACGTGCACCCAAGCTCGTGGAGATGATAGCAGCGGTGCCAGAGGAGCACAGGGCGATGCTGCTGCCTCAGTTGAGAGCCAAGCCAGTGAGAACAGCATCAGGCATTGCTGTGGTAGCCGTCATGAGCAAGCCGCACAGATGTCCACACATCGCAACCACTGGTGAGAAGGAAATACTTGCAGCATTCACTAATCCTGCAGCGCCTCACTTCCTGCCTGGCAACCTGCAGTTGCGTACACTCATTCCTGCTGTCCAGCTTCAAGGCAGCAGTTATTGCCTGCAGTGGCAGTTGATGCTCAAATTGTATCTACCTAAGCTCAAGTCATCTGTGCCTCATTTGAAGGCAATCATATTTTCTCCAACAGTCACCCCTTGGCAGCTGCATGCTGCATATATCAGCTCATCCATCTGTGTGTGCTGAAACACCTCGCACGCCCCAGCTGCAGCAACAGCGCATCTGCACCAGCTGTACTCTGGTTACTGCTGTTTGATTCTCTCGTTTTACCCGCCAGCAGCGCAATGTTGCAAGGTGATGCACAGTAAATTTGCATGTGCTTGCAGTGATATGCTTGCACACCTGTGTTCCTGCAGGTAACATCTGCATCTACTGCCCTGGAGGTCCTGACTCTGACTTTGAGTACAGCACACAGAGTTACACAGGCTATGAACCAACCAGCATGAGGGCGATCAGAGCACGTTATAACCCATATGTGCAGGTATGAGCTTTCGTCAGCTTGGAGCCGCTTGTTGCTTTAAAATTATGAAAGGAAAAGGTTGGCAAGCACACAGCTGCTCGCATGCCCTGTTGGCATCCATTCAGAGCATATGGCTGCCGTACAGTGAAATTACATAATTCTTCCATCAACGTCTTGTTGTGGAGAGCACTGCAGTGCAGTCGCCCCGCAAAAAGTCTGCTATAGCAATTTCTCCGGGGGCATAAGCAGGATGCAGCAGCATAGCCACATGTGTTGGGATAGCCGTACTTGGTTGGGGGTGTCGTTGTGGCACGTTGCAGCAGGTAGCAGAGATGAGAGCTCCCTGCCTAGACCTGCACGGCCGGCCCCTACTGTGCAGTAGATAGCTTTGCGCCATGCTGAGCAGCTTGCAGAAGCCAAACTGCTGACTTCTGGCAAACTGCTAAAAAGCGCACACGGTTGTTTCACCCTCCCATCAGCTCATAGTGCTTCTCCTGAGACTGTGTAGTGCTGCTGGTGCACCAGGCCCGCACCCGAGTGGACCAACTGATGAAGCTGGGTCATGTTGTTGACAAAGTGGAGTTCATTCTGATGGGCGGCACCTTCATGAGCCTGCCAACAGACTACAGGGATTACTTTATCAGGAACCTGCATGACGCCCTCAGCGGTGAGTCGGTGATCATCGGCGGCAGGCCAGCAGCTGTGTGAAGTTGCATCTGTTCTGCATATGCCTTGGCTCTGCCCGTTTATGACCACCTTGCAGGACAAGTTGACACAGGAATGTGAAGAGAAAAGCAACACCAGGCTGCCCATTCTTATGCGGTACTACACCAAAAGCAGTTTAGCAGCGGCTTCCTAGGACCTGCAAAGCAGCAGAACCCTTGGACCGCAAGCACCCTGCCTGCACTGCTGCCTTGCCCTTCTTGCAGGTCACACATCTGCCAATGTAGCAGAAGCAGTCAGGTATAGTGAGCACTCACGCACCAAGTGCATAGGTTTGACCATCGAGACGCGGCCTGACTACTGTCTCGGGCCGCACCTGAGGGATATGCTCACCTACGGCTGCACTCGTCTGGAGATGGGTGTCCAAAGTGTGTATGAAGACGTAGCTAGGGACACCAACAGAGGGCATACTGTAGAAGCTGTAAAGGAGTGCTTCTGCTTGGCCAAGGATGCAGGATTTAAGGTTAGGTCCAGTCAGGTGTTATCGTCGCTTCTCATGTTTCGATTACCTGCAGTCCTTGGCCCCGCTCACTGCAGCAGGTATTGGGCATCGCCACATGTGGGTGTCACAGCAGTTGCCGGGTACCTTGTCAGGATATTCAAGCACTGGACTTTGGTTCTGCCTGGTGTTGGTCATCAACTCATGCAGGGTTGGTCTTTCGATTGTATAATCCAAAACCTGCAACTTGTACTGTTGTCACTGCACAATCCAGGTTGTGTGTCACATGATGCCTGATCTACCAAATGTTGGTTGGGAGCGGGACATTGAAGCCTTCAGGGAGTTTTTTGAGAGCCCTGCCTTCAGAGCTGATGGACTCAAGCTGTACCCAACACTCGTCATCCGAGGTGTGTATGCGGCAGCAGCAGGTCTGGTTACAGATGAACAATGGTATCCATCATCGTCTTTTAGAGAACAGAGGCCAGCGTAGAGCACTTGGAGGACTTGTTTGCAGTGCACAGACAGGGTTCAGGTCCGGGAACAAATAACTGGTTTAAATGATAGCACTGCACTGCAAGTTGGCCATCAGCATATCTGTGGCTCTCTGCCGATGCAGCCGATTGGTTGGGTGTCACAGTCCAAAAAACAGTAGCAGTTCGTACTGCATGCCATAACCCCCGCTTCTCTACAGCTGCTGCAAGATTTGCAGTCCTGCTGCTTTACGTCATCTGTGTCCGGGCTCCTGTAACTGTTATGAACCCCTTGTCTGCCCTTGTACCCACTGCTAACGCAGCACACTGACTGACCTTGGGTGCTATGGTTTGTTGCTGCTGTGGCCGTTGGTGGATTGCAGGCACTGGTCTATATGAGTTGTGGAAGGCTGGCCTGTACAGGAACTACCACCCAGATAAGCTGGTAGACCTTGTGGCACGGTGAGCATCACAATGCCTTGAGAATATCTGAATTCAACCAGCCAGCCTGTTACAGCTGTATGAAATTTGATCACAGCCAGCCAACCAGCCTGTTGCAGCCTGTATTTCATACTGTTTTAGCAGTGATTGTATTGCTTACCCACCCTTACCAACCATGAAGGTCCTTGGGACCTCAGCAGCACATGGTGATTCAGAAAATGAGCAAGCAGTAGCAGAGCTCAAGCTGTCCACACCAGCATCACATCTCATGCCCGGCTACACCACAAGGTATCAGCGCAACTGCAACCAGCCAAGTACATGCCCATACTGTATTGCTCTTCCATACTGACACAGCGTCCCATACTGCTGCAAGTGTTCTAGATTGCTGGCACAAGTTGATATCCAACTATCTGTGTCAACTTGTAGAAAAGAATCAAACTTTCTGATCAGTATCTTTTTGAAACCTTGAATTGTGCCTGTCGTCTGTACCTGCCTCTCCTGCAGCATTCTGTCCCTGGTGCCCCCCTGGGTGCGCATCTACCGCATTCAGCGGGACATTCCCATGCCGCTGGTCACCAGCGGTGTGGAGAAAGGAAACTTGAGAGAGCTGGCCCTGGCCCGCATGGCTGCACTGGGCCTTAGGTGTAGGGACGTGAGGACCAGAGAGGCTGGCATACAGGACATTCATCATCAGGTGGGTGCCGGGGTTTCGAGGTTCTGCCAGTACTGGGTCAGGTTTCAAGGTTCAGTCAATGCTGGGCCAGGTTTCCAGGATTCTGCCAGCACTAGGTCAGGTTTCGAGGTTCTACCGGTGCAAGGTCGTTAGGTTTCAGGATTCTCGCCAGTACTGGGTTGTCAGGTTCCAAGGTTCTGCCGGTACTGGGTCAGGTTCTACTGCTTGTTAGGCTATCAACAGAGTGCGAGGTGCTGTGGCGGCGTGCAGCTGCAGCAGTTGCTTGCTGAAGCTCGAGCGCAGTGACATGTTGCTGCGGTGTATGTATGCTGGTGCACACAGGTTCGTCCTGACGCCGTTGAGCTCATCAGAAGGGACTACTCTGCTAACGGTGGTTGGGAAACCTTCCTGGCGTATGAGGATCCTCGGCAAGACATCCTGGTGGGACTGCTGAGGCTGAGGCAGGTTGCAGGAAGGCAGCAGCAGGAGAGGCAGCCAGAACTACACGGCAGGTGGGTCCTTTACACCGCTGAGCTGCCTATTGTCTGGTGCTTGAATCACAATAGCAGCAAATAGTAGGCCTTTGGGTGCCATCAGAATGATTCGCTACTGCCTGCTGAAGGCCTGTTGTTGCAGTCCTGGGCAATGCAGCTTGAAGAACTCTGCAGGATTCGGGTGTCTGCATGTAGCAACAGAAAAGTAGGCAGTCTGACAGCAGTGATCTTGGCATGAATGGCAGCCGACATAATTGCCCACCTGTGCTGCTTGGTGCTCGCATGCAGGGTGTCCATCGTACGGGAGCTACATGTGTATGGGTCTGCAGTAGCTGTACATGCTCGAGACACTGGCAAATTCCAGCACCAAGGGTATGGAAGCCTGCTGATGGCAGAAGCAGAAAGAATCGCCCTTCACGAGCACCGCAGCAGTAAGATTGCTGTTATTAGCGGAGTTGGCACCCGGCATTACTACAGAAAGTTGGGGTATGAGTTAGAAGGGCCATACATGGTGAAGTATCTGTCAGGAGCTAGACCCACTGCTGCTGAAGGTGGTGCTGCAGCGGGCGTGACAGCTGCTGGTGATGACTTGGTTGCTGCTGGTGGTCAGCGGAAACATGGCAGTTGTCAGCAACAGCACAGCCACAGAGTCAATAGGCGCCGATGGACTCAACCTGCTGCTGCTGTAGCTGTTTGTTGATTAATCACGTCACACAGGATCGGGCCTGACTGAGCTTGCAGGACCTGTTTCAATATTTCAAAAACCCGTGTGACCTTGGGACTGTTCAGCCTCAACAATCCCAAGGCCACACGGTTTTTTAAAATATTGAAACAAGTCCTGAGGCTCAGTCTAGTGCAGCTGCAGGAATTGCTAGCTTGCAACAGCGGCTGGGCCAAGTTGTGCGAAACACGTTGACACAAGCACCTACCAGGGTGACCCCAATGCATGTCTGCGCATTTGCTGCCAGCAATGCTGAGCAATCCATGTTGGCAACCTGCTGTCATGATGGCTCAATTTCTGTTACAATTGGCCAGTGTGACAGTTGTATGGGGATGTTCCAGAACCCATCACAGCATGTGATGATAGCTTGGGTGCTTTGATGCCAACGTTGGCGAAAGTCAACTTGGCAGGCCCCATGCAGCCGCTGCATAATGCATTGCAGGTCTTTCAGCCGCTGAGTGTGCACCAGTATGCATGCCAATTAATCCTGACAGTGAGACTCATAATCACAGTCGTGCACATTATTCAGTGCAGAGTCTGACAATGCGCAGAGCCATCATGTCCCGACAGGCAACTTGTTGAACAAAGGCTAGGAGATAGGCGCTCTATCTCCCTGTTGCAGGTTTCTGCTGGCAGTACACTGTCGCTTCGTCAGTGAGGGAGCGTCTGCTGTGGGATGGGATGAAATATGTCATATCAACATCAGTTCCATGTGCTCACAATCGCTGGAACCAGTCGCATTCGATCACATGTCCTGGCTCCCACCGTGCTGCTGTACCTCTGCCACGCCCCAATTGACCTTTTGCTGGCCACACCTCTTGCAACTTGAATAGGCACTGATACACTCTGTTTTTGCATCACAATGTCACTTTGAAGTCACGTCCGCTGCACACCTGCACAGATCGCACCCTTGTGAAACACCTAAAAGGCAAACACAGTGAGCTTTGGCAGATTAAATATAATTCTTGGAAAACCTCCGATCGTGCCGTTATGTTGAGAGGAGCTCTGCAGCGCTTGCTGCAGCAGCCTCGCTTGACTAGCAGCCTTCTACTTGGCCCAGAACAGCGGCCTTTCCAGCTATCAGCCCTCTGCAGCAGCAGTTGTGCGTCCATTGTATGGAGCAGCTTAATAGGTGGCAACAATGAGCCACAGCTGGGAATTGCGTCAGCAAAAGGAGCGCAGTACCAGCACTTTGCTGTGGCTTACAGCACAGATGCTTTAGTACAGGAGCAGCCAGAGCAGCAGGAGCAGCCAGAGCAAATCACTTACCGCCCAATGCCAGACGATTGGCGACCCTTTTACTACAACAGTGGACATTCACGCATCCAAAGCCGCAAGCCAGCAATCAAGCGGCCAGCCAGGCATCAATGGCACTACTGCGATCCCAACTATGATCCATGGGACCCTCTGCCAAAGCAGAATCTCCCTCCATATGCACCACCTGGAGCCCATCAGAAGGACTATAGGGCCATATACTTTGCGGAGAGACCTCTACACAATCGCAAACAGTAAGTTGTGAGGCAGCGCAACACATTTTCAGCAGCAGCTGCAAGCTGGGAATCACTTACTTCTGCTGTGTTCACTTCCATAAGAAGCAGAAGCTTGCAGCAGCTGATGGGGTGATTGTGTGGGTGGCAGCAGGGCTGACCGGCTGGCTGACTGTGCATAGCAGTGCAGGCATCCTTAGCGGCATGCCCCTTGCTGCAGAACTCCAGCAACCACACACTAGCTGCTGACAACTGCCAGTTAGCACAGGGAGCAATTCAGCGGAGTTCATGCTAAGTGGCTGCATCTTATTGACAATGGCAAGCTCAAAACACTATAGTTGTCAGGTTGTAAGGTCTAGAACAACTTTGCTGCATTGCTTAGAGGAACAGCAACGTGGGGCTGCACCATAGTTGTTTGGAGGAGTACCATATGTGCTCGTGTATTGCATATCTCTGACCTCGACTTCATTTTCACTTGCGTTTGCAGCTACCGGCGGATGTGGCAGAAAAATGAAGCAATAAGGGAGCAGCGGTGGAAGCAGAAGTGGGAAGCTCGTCTAGCAGCAATGAGCAAGCATGAAGCCAAGGTCAAGAGCATGGCAGAAAGAATCATCAGGCAGCGGACGTGGGCAGCGTACAAAGCAGACCCAGCCGCATTCATTGAGAATGCAGTACAGCTCCAAGAGGAGCAGGCAGCACGGCGGCAGCGCCAACAGGAGCGGCGACAAGAGAAGCAGCAGCAACAGGAGCAGTAGCAGCACGACAATTTCCAGGAACAGTTCGTCCCAAAGCAGAGTCTTCACCACTGAGATGATGTTTTTGGTCAGTTGCATGCGTTGTTGCAGTGTCAATGCCGGTGGCAGCTCAATACGAGATCATATGGCCTTTCCCTTTCCAGAACAACAGATGGCCTAACGCTAGTGAAGGATTGGATGCCATGTAACACCTGCTGCACGCTTGGCGTGTCCTCCATATTATTCTTGGTACCTGTGGGTCGCTATTGGCACATGTGGGTCTTTATGATCTGCTGCATAGGTAGCACGGGCAAGCTAGCACAGCACACTCTATTACACCTGTTGCGAGCCTATGAGGCAATCCAAAGCAGTAAAAGGACAATTGCATACTGTACTGGTCACATCCATCGACGGCTTAGAGTTTTTTGTCGCTTGTGCAACGGCGGTCATGCGCGGTTCGGCGATACAGCACTACGTCGACAACCACGGTCCTACCCAGCAACGCTGAGGCACAGCATACCAGAATTGGTGTGCGTCGCAAATTGGATCAACAGATTGAGCAGGGAATCCAGTTGGCGTGAAACCTGTTGAAGAGGGGGAGTCATCAACAACTCGCGGGCACCCACTCGAGCCGGGAGTACTCTGTGGCTTGCTTTGCGGTCATCTGTAGCGCTGCTGTTGTTTGGATGTGAAGAGGAGGGTTTGCTGTGCACATTCAAAACTTGTTCCGTGCGCCTTTCAGGCGCACCAGTAGGGAGCTATGGCAGCTCTAGCTGGTGTGCAATCCCATAGAATGATTGCTTGGGAGCGGTCGATGCCACTTCCGTGCAACCCAGCTCGTACGTCCAGTTGGCGTATTTCTAGGCGCCCTCCAGTGCACCATAGGTATGCAAGTTGTTGTTTTCATCTATATCTACATCTGCGTGCAATAGCCATTGCCCGGCTCTGGGTCGTGCCTGGAAGCTGCCAAAACGATGTGACACAACCTTGCAGGTTGCTTCGACGTGCTCGCTCAGGGCTACAATGCTGGGCCACCATACCGGTCCCCGATCGAACGCCTGTTGTACCAGACCTAGGCTGGCCCGTTGACTTTGCTCAGCATTATGTCAAGGCAAGCATTACACCCAAGCAGCAGATGCCTGCACCAGGCGCCAGCTTCTGTTGCACAACAAGTTTATCAGCGTACCGCATGCTGTATCGTGCACCATCGAGCTACGGTCGTCGTTGATCTTACACCAGTTAAGCAGCCACATTGCCTGCATGTTTTGCTGACAATGCAGGGGAAACTAATTGGGCAGGGTAGCTTTGGCAGTGTGTACCTAGGCATAGACCTTCATAGTGGTAAAGAGGTGAGCAACTGCAGCTTGCAGCGCAAAAAAGTCCACCGCAGCACCATGACAGCATGTCACAACACATGATAGCAAGCAGCAGAAGTCACTGCACAGGAAGGTGGCGCATCCTGCTGGTACTGGACACTCGAGCAGTAAACATCAAGCCAAATGTACAGCCGTCTAGCTATGCGTGGCCAGCATTTGCATCTGTGACACAGGTGTTGCCATTCAAGTGATGAGTAGCAGCATCTGTTCAGTTCATACTTGTGCTGTTCCACTGGATTATCCACCATGCTGCAGCAGAACACAAAGAAATGACGATTTGTGTTGGCCACTCACAAACTTACATCTTTCAGACTCAATGCATTCACCTACCCATCGGCCGCACCGCAGGTCGCCATCAAAGTCATGCCAAAACAGCGCGGCAAGCTCACCAAGGAGCGTACCTTGCAGAAGCTTGTGAAGGAGGTCGGCATCCTTCAGACCATGCAGTCCTGCCGCAACACAGTGCGTCTTCTGGGCTGCTTTGAGAGCAACGAGGAGGTCATGGTGGTCACGCAGCTGTGCTCAGGGGGAGACTTGCAGAAGCTGTCAGATGTGAGCAGACTCTCAGCTGGGTGATTGGTTTGTTTTGTCTGGGTTGGTTCTTCTGGTTTCTTGTGGCCCACTTCAAAACACTTGAAAAACTGATCAACCAAGGTAGAAAACACTGCCAAGTGATGTCAGCCAATATACTCTCAGCAGCCAGCCCCTAGCACCATCTAGCTGTCTCAGCTGCAGCAGCACACTGCCCTGACTTGTCCTTCACCGAATCTGTTATGCCATAAACCACCTGCATGGTGCTGTCTTCTAAGCAGAGCCTCCTCATCAGCAGCAGCTGTGCCCAGAAGTGCAAATGAGGAGCCCGACATCAGCAGCAGGAGCAGGGCCTGCTTGCAGTCGGCGTCTGGTCTGATAATCATCTGGCTGTGCGTGTTTGAATGTTTGCAGGACCATGGTGGGCTCCCAGAGCGTGCTGTAGCGCTGATTGCTTATGAGGTCCTGCAGGTGTGCAGCAGCTGACCTTGATGGAGAACGCTGCAGCAGCAGCAGCAGCATATGCAGGAGCATGCAGCAACAGCCACAGCAGCAGCAGCAAGGGATCTGGCTGGCCTGTGTTTGCGCACTATGGCAAGATGCGCTCCCAGTAGCGTATCAGATGAGGATGATCAGGATGATCAGGGTCTGGCAGAGGCACAGTCAGTGCTGTGCATAATGCTCCTTTCAGCCCTTCCTCCACTCTTCTAGGTAGTCCATAAGCAGCGATGTGTTGAAAGCCAGGTGCAACTCTGCTCAACGGCTCCTTTCAGCAGTTGACAATTGTGCACTCCCTGGTGCATCGCCCTGATCTTGTTCCTGTTGTTGCTGGCGCCAGGTCATTGAGGAGTGTCACAAGCATGGCATCCTACATGGGGATGTGAAGCCGGCTAATTTCGTTCTGTGTGACCGCACCAAGAACCCGCTGTTCAGCAATGACATAAACCTGCTGTTTGGCAAGCCATGGCTGCTGGCGATTGACTTTGGCTGCAGCCAGTACCTGGGCACACAGCGCTTCTCAAAGCGCACGGGAACACCAGGTGGGGCTTTCAGGGTGTAAAATGACCCTGTGAACTTCTCACCCCACTGTGAAGTTTTCCTGTGAAGTTTTCAGCCCATGTTTTCACCCCTAGTGAGAAGTTGGGTGCACTGTGCCAGTGTAATGGTGCTGTGTTGTCACAGTTTCCTGTCTGACTGGACAGGGACCTTTGTGCAGTAGCCAGCCAGTGCAGTTTCTAGTGGGGGTGGATCAGTTGTTTGAGACCCATGTGAGACAGACTACCACACTGCAGGTACAGCAGCAGCAGCAGCAATAGAACCTGGAGTAGGTGCCAACATGTTTCAGTTCCTGATCTGTGACAGGCGTCTGATTAGTCAGAGAGCTCCAGCAGTGCACTAGGAAGATGAAATTTTGGTTGTTTTCAGCTTTGTTATGTCATGAAGCAACATTAGCAGTGAGCAGGATCGTATGTTGGTTACTGAGTCACAGCACACAGCTCTTACTTCTGACTGGAAAGGGTTCACCTCTTTTGATACATAAATGAACATATCAATCTCTATTCATGTTACACATGTCTCTGGAGTTTTTATTTTTATCTTTATAATACATGAAGACGAACATCATGTAAAGGTCACCTTATACAAAGCCCTATTCACCCGTGGTGTACTGGCTGCTGCAGTGTACATGTCTCCAGAGATCTTTGACCGGGACTACTACTGGGAGGCAGACATGTGGAGTTTGGGCATCATGCTGTATCAGCTGTACGCACGCCGCTTCCCCTACTGGAGAACATACGAGCAGTGCAGGAACGCCAAGCTGGACGAGGTCGCCGAGCTTGTTGCAGATCACCCCATTAAGTTTGATTATGGTCCCTGGCTCTCAATGTCATCACAGGGCAAGGAGTTCATGCAGAAGTGCTTGATACGGGACTATGGGCAGCGTATGACAGTCACGGAGGCCCTCAATCATGACTGGCTCAATCAGTGGCTGCCTGAGGATGATTTTGTGGTTGGTTTGGATTTGAGCCTGGACTCCATGGGGACCTCGAGTGAGGAGGAGGAAGTGTCTCCTACTCTCTTGAGGAATCAACAAGCTTTGCAGCAGGCATTAGCGCAGGTGCAGCAGCAGCAGCAGCCTGGGCAGCTCCAGATGGTGGCACCAACACAGCAGCAGCAGCAGCAGCGAACACAACAGCAGCAGCAGCAGCAGCATCAACAGCAGAAGCAACATCAGGTGGTGTTGGCTCCTGAGCAGCTGCAGCAGCAGTTACTTGGCCAGGCGTTTGATCCTGCTCAGTTAGTAGGGCAGGGACCAACTGCTTATAGCAGTAGTAGTGCAACAGGTGCTGCTGGTGATGGGACGCCTCTGCAACATGCACAACAGCAGCAGCAGCAGCAGCAGCCGGATGGCAGCAGTAAGTCTCATGTGCAGCAGCCGGCTGCAGCTGCTGGCATAAGCAGCAACATAGTGCCAGGCAGCAGGCAGCAGCAACAGCAGCAGCAGGCAGAGAGCGCCACTGCAGCAGTGGGCAGCCGAAAAGGCCAGCAGTAGTAGGAGCCCAGAGGGTGCCTCATCAAGAAGTCAGTGTAGCTGGTTGTAGATCATGCATTATTGCACTGTTGCTGGTCATGCTTTGCTGGTTGATGCTTGTGTCATCATCACAGGGTAGCTTTGGCGGCAGCACATCACATACTTTTGTATATGCTTGCAGCTCTGGAGTTGCTTTTGCAGACAGTACATCGGCTGCTGCAAGCCACTCCTGTGCTCGCTGTGTGTGGTATGCATGCAGTTGCAGCATGTATCAAGCTGCTGGCGCTGCCCAATGCCTTCCATCATCTGGTTGCAGCTGTGCTGCATCTGGATAACGACACTGCTAGATTTTACTGGTGTTCACAGCAATTGCATCCTAGTACATTTGTCGCTGAAGAAACTTCTGCTGGTGGCTGTGCTGGTCACGATTTGTATAATGGCGCTCTTGACAGCTCTGAGCAGTTGATTGAGACGGTCATATGCTCTGCATCTGCACCGTTCAGGGGTGCAACTCCTTGCCAGATGATAGTCAGAAAAGCTGCCGCGGCATGTGGCCTGTTCATATCTCAGGTTGACTTTTGACTGTTGTCCTCCCCCAGGAGTCTCTGTATAAGGCTACTCGCATGCCTGTGCATCAAGCATGTTGAATTTTTGTGCTCAGGTTTGATGAATGTCATTGCTAATCTCTGATGTGTGCAAAAGTGGTGTACATGGGCCATGGCCTGCTGTGGGGTTTGAGTGCCTACTGTATTAAGGAGCTGCTGTGACAGTGGTACATGACAAGAAGGGGTTTTGATGACATGGGTTCCCTTCTGTGAACTGGCTAGATTAGTTTGTACACCATCATGTAGGCTACAGCAGCATCAGGCTGAATCTGGATTTGTGGGTCGGTTTTTGTGGGCTGGAGTTTGTGGGTTTGTGACCGCTTGAGCTCTGTAGCTGGGAGCGCCTTGTCGGCAACTTGCCACCCATACTGGCAACATGTGCTGCTGTTGAAGGGCAACAGTCACGCACTGCTTCTGCCTCGTGTGATGGTGGAGATTAATGTGATGACAATATTGTCATTAGCCTACCAGGCATAGTATGCCATGTGCTGTGAACACAGGGGCTTTGTTTTGGAGATGGCCGTTGTCCTATGAGGCTGTTGAGTCATTGCGATCATCAATGCACAGTGTGCATGACAACTAAGATGGATCGAGTCCATGTGGGCATGAGGGATGATGACAGCCGCTATCCTACCAGTAGGGGGTGTGCATCTGGGACCAGAGTTATTCCTCAGTGACAGGAAGAAGTGAAGGAAGCTGCTGCACTGCATTGATTTATACATTCATGTACATGAGTGTGGATGCGATGTCTCACAGATACTATTTGTTATGCATCGTGCACATGCATGCACAATGCGCACAAGGCATACCACGTCACGTGGTGCTGCACTGCACGAAGATGGCATCATGTCATCTGAAGTCCTCAGAACTCAGTCACCGGGTGACGTCAGCAGTTCTCAGTGGGCTACATTGTTTGAAGTGTAGTACCTCCGAACCTGTGAATATATTGGCACCTCTTGATTCAACACCATGCTTCTGCATTCCATCACCCTCTTGCTAAGAGGTCAATTACTGATACTAACAGGCTGGAAGTCATGCGCAGACATCGAACTGTGCACAGCTAGAGCAGCAGGCACCCAAGTGACACCGTTGATTGTTTTGATCTTGTCCCACCCCGCAAACCACTTTGGGCTCCTTGAATTGCAGCCACACCGAATGTTGTTGCTTGCGTGAACATACAGCCGTGCAAGGACTTCGCATGTGCGTGCTTGTACAGTCCTACAGGGGGTTTATCGTGGTTGGAGACCATCCTTTCGGACTATGTGCAGCGAGGCAGCAGGGGTCGGACTCTTCATTCACCCATCTTGAGATCAAGTGCACAGCTTTGGGGTAGCGTTGTTCCTCTCGGCAACGTCGTTGTCAGCCATCATCCTGGGGCCTCGCTTTCACAGGTATGCTTGCATTCGTGCCTGACATCAGCATATGTGCGGTATACATCTTTCAGCACCACAGTGGCTGCCACAAAAAGCGCACGCCGCTGCACCTAAGCTGAGCTTAGTAAGCTCTTGGAGACCCAGAGCACCCTGCACATTCTGTTTGCAATGCAGCGGCAGAGTTCTTTGGGAATGCTTTGAAGAATTTATCGCGATGTATCGTGCAACAGCAGCGTCCACATCAAGAGGTGAGACTTCGGTCATCTAGCAGATATATTCACATTGTTGCAGTAGGGGATGTAGGACTGCGTATGCTGTTTGGTAGTTCGGGGTCCTAGGTGCGGTTTTATCAACAGCATGTGTAGAGCTCACTGGGCGCTCGACTATCAAACCACTGGCAGGGCGCTTGATGTTGACACCAGAAGACAGCAGCAGGCCTAGGCCCTCTTCAGCCAATGCTGTCTTAGAAGGACATCGACAGGCCTGTCAAGTGCTGACTAGCATGTTACTGCAGTAGTGTACTTGAGCTCACTGTGACAGCATGTCATTGTCGAAGATTGCCTGTCTCATCAATGTAAACAGCCTGGCAAACACATCAAGGGTCTCATCAACATGCTGCCCGGCTTTGTACGCTGCATACTGCTTGCTAATGCTGGCAGGAAAGAACAGTCCAAGGATCAGACTTCAGCGGTTGCTGCAGCTGTTCCCACTTTCGCGGCTGGAGGACTTGCCCAGCATAGTGGGCTCTAATCTGGCTGCTCGCCATGGCCCCATACAGGCAGACAACCGAGGCTGTGTGCAGTTCATTGGTCGGCACTTTCCGCTTGTAGGCATGAAACGCAGCGTTGATGAGCTGATCAGGGTGCTCAGCTGCATGCACTGCTACTTCAGTAGCAAAAAAATGGAAGCTTCTTACTTCCTTGAGACGTTGCAGCTGTTACGCGTGGTGGGTTGTCCAGGGACGGGCAAGAGCACCCTGCTGCGGTGCATCTGGGGGGTGCTGCTGGATCGCATCAAGGAGGTGAGGGAGACTGATCCGCAGCAGTGGGAGCACTGGCAGAGGTGGGAAGTTGATCTTTTGGAGGACCGCATCCTAGCCTGGGGTGATCGTCCATGGGTGTATCTGCTGTCTATGGAAACATCAGGTGGGTGGGGTCTGCTGCTACCACAGCTTGGCGGGGCAGCCTTCCATGTCTGAGCAGTGGTGTGCAGTGTGGCTAAAGACGATGGCCCGCCAACGTATGGCTTTGGACTTTTGTTGAGTCAGCAGCCACATGTTGTGCCAGTGAGCAGCCATTGCTGGACCGTCCAGTTCTCGGAGTACTTCCAAGTCGTCAGCTGACTCAGGCCATGTTGTCGCACCCCTATACCAGCAAGCCCTTGCACAGTTGTCAATACAGCAGGCCTCTGCCAATGTCACCTCCTGCAGCAAGTTGTCATGATGAATAAGCCTAACTGAGTGTCCAAAGAATGCCATTTGTGCCATCATTCCAGGAATGGCTGCCTGTATTCACTCACCGCACAGGTCTGACGACCCTAACACCAGAGGAGCAGAATTTGACACATGCCAATTGCCTGGCACTACGGATGTTGTTTGGAGTTGTTGGCGGGCTCTACAACAAGAGATATGACAACTTTGTCCAGCAGCTCAACAGAGGTGAACCTGAGCTGCTGGACCTGCTGCTTTTGGAGGTCATGCAGTTTGTGGAGGCTGTGTATGGCAGCAGCAGCAGCAGCAGCAGCAGCAACAGCAGCAGCAAGAAGTCAAGTATTGCTGTGTGGGCCTTTGACGAGGTCAACGTTGTTCCTGATGTACCAGGGCAGCCCACCTGGTTTCAGCAGCATATGTCAGAAGCAGTCAAAGCTAGGGAGGCAGCGCTGTATAGTTTTGACTGCAGCATGATGCCCGTGTTCATCACAGCAGGCACCAGTGGTTCAGCAGTGAGCTTGCTGAAGACAACCAGCAGGAAATCCCTTATCCAGGACATCAGACTAGCAACGTTCAGCGGCCTGCAGGAACAGCAGCTGATGGTGATGGATGTCATCAGGCGGTTACCCTGGCCAGACAACAAGCAGCGGCCTGAGTCACTGCCAGGACAGGAAGGGAGCTTAAGCAGCCTTGGAGAGGAGCAGCAGCAGCAGCTGCTGCAGTGCTGCCCTCCAGTGCTGACTGAGCTGCTGCAGTGGTGCGGCAACCTCTTCAGGGCTGTAGAGTTTGCCCTTGCAGTATGTGGTGGTGTCACAACTGATGGCAAGCACTTTTACGTTAGTAAGTGGGCCAGTTGCAGAAACCTGACAGCTCTTGTTCTCAGAACCGGGTATTTTGTGTGACACAATGGGAGCTTTGATGCCTCCTGCAAGGCATCATGCGGGACCCTGCATTGAGCACCTGCTCAACCAGTTGTCAGTTGCATCCTGAGAACTCGCACACAACATGAACATGTACAAGTTCAGAGGCTTTGCAGTACTTGTGCGTGATCTGTAGGAGCACAATTTCAGCATAATGAGGGCAGCACAGCGGCGCAACTGCTCACTACTAAGTCACTGCACAGACTATGCCGACTCATCTCAGCTAGCTATGCCATCAGGCGCGTCAGCCATGCGTTGTTCAACTTCAACTCTCTCTCCCTCCATCATCCTGGGTGGAGGGGACAACTCATAAGCATCGGATGCGTTGACGTCTTGCTGTGTAGGTCGCCTCCCTCAGATCATGGCTAATGGAATTTCTGACAAAACAGAAGACATTCTTCAGACAGTGGCTGAGATTCTTGCCCAGAGCAGTGGTTGGGAAAAGTACAATGCTGGTGTCATGCAGAACCATCAGCTGATGCAGAAGGTGTATGCATACAGCATCACTTGGATGCCTGCTTCACGCTGCACTGTGTTGATGCCGGGCACCAAAGCCATATGCGTGCAGGATCTGGAGGCTGATGGGCTGGTGGTGCTCGCCTCCAGACGTGAGTTGCCAGGCCTCAGGTGGCTCCAGTTGTAGCTGCAAGCTAGGGGTGCCTGAGCTTTCAGTGCTGAGTTTCTGCTCATCCATGACTGTCACAAGGCTTGTGTGGGTTGCACCAAAGGCAGCATGGCGATGAATTGGGGCTTGTTACAACTTGTGACCATGTCATATGACATTCCTTGTGCCACTGTGTAGTACTGCTGGGCATCAAACACTATCTTTAATAAGGATATTATGTTGTTGCTTATCTCTTTGTACTAGTAGTATAATGTGGCCTCTTGTCTTCAGGTACCTATAAAGAGCTGGTCTGTGGTGGCAGCGAATTTCCCCTTGACTGTGGAGTGGATGGGTATTTTGACCCTGATGCAGTTAAGAACTTTGCTATCACGCTCCCACCAATCAAGATGCTCATGTTGCAGCGGCTGGAGGCAGAAGAAGCAGCTGCTGCTCCTCCAGGGTGGGCAGCCATACCACTCCTGCAGAAGCTCGCTGGCTGGTTGGGCGACAGAGAAATCACAGATGCAGTGACTCTGGCACTGCGCCTGCAGCTGTACAGGGAGGTGTTCAAGGAGCCAACTGTTCGCCTTCGGGACCTGCACCCTGGGTTCTTTGGGGGGCCGTGTGATGTCACCGTACTCACACCCACAGGGGGCTGCTCCCTGACACCCACGCCGGCAGGTGAGATGACACCCAGCAAGTTTGAAGCCTGTGTCGCAGCAGCAACAACAGAAGCCAACTGGCTGTTTGTGGGGCCTTGTGACAGTGGGCCAGCTGACAACTTTGTGGTTCTGCTTGAGGCAGACCCTAACACGGGGCGAGCAACAGGGGGGCGAGTCGTCATACACATTCGGAGCAAGCTGACAGCTGATGAGGACAGGGTCAGCAGCACGACACTGATTCATGAGGTGAAGAAGGTGCCAATGCTGCAACAGGACAACTGCAAGCAAGCAATCATGTATGTGACAGACCAGCTGCCAGGCAAAGGGCTGCAGGAGCTGCATGAACAGGACGTGAACATTCACCCTGGCCCACGGCGCAGTTCACGAAACCAGAATTCAAAGCAGCAGTCACAGCTCCAGTGGTCTCCTAGGAAGCATGCAGCTACAGTTCTTTGCGATGGAAAGCAGGTGCTTGTTGTGCTTGTCTTGGGGGATGAAGAGCACCTTGTCCGGGGGGCTACTACTGTTGTAAAGCATGCAGTGCAGCAACTCAAGAAGAAGCAAAAGCTGGACCAATAACGGTAGCAGCTGCAGTTCAGCAGCACTTAGTGCTAGTCTGGCAGCAGCAGTCAAAGATTACTCTTCACACAAATGTACTACATGGCTGGCATGTGGCATGCCCGGGTCCAGGTTGCATCCGCTCTCGTGTTACTCAGCGCAGCACTGCTGCTGTTGAACAGCAGACCACGGCAATGGCACTGGCAGCAGGCCAGTGGGGCTCTGGACATGCAATAGTGCAATTGGCTTTTGCGTTGCAATCCAAATACACCTATGCATGTTTTGCATCCTCTTTCAAAGTCTGAGTTGGAGGTGGAGTCTGATGATATTCTGCAAGTCGAACTTGCAGACATTCTGCCGGATTGAATCTGGCCTGTGTTTGTTTCTGTTTTTGCCCCCATGAGCCATTAGTTGGCTCCTTACGGGTGGAAACCCT